>PVIY010011731.1:0-64321 GCA_004026745.1 Myrmecophaga tridactyla
TGGGGGTATGCGGGTGCTGTGGGGTACCAGCCTTGGAAGGTCCCTGAAGGGACCAGCAGAGCTGTGCCCACAAATGCTAATGCAAATTGCCCCCCACCGTTGAGTCTGTTATTCTCATGGGATGTGGGCTGTATCTGCTCATCTTTGGATGCTACCTTTTGGAGACAGGACCTGTTCACCCTGGCCTTTTTTGCAAGGCATTTGGCTGAGTTTGTCCGGGGACTGAGGCGCCGCCCCGGCCCCGCCCCCTTGCCCAGGACGCCATGGCCCCAGGCTGCTTCCCTGCACTTAGATTCCAGCCGCTTCTGGGAGGCAGGTTGCAGAGAGGCCTGTCCACCCCTGCTTCTCTGTTAGAGCTTCACAAACAGCCTTCCCTTGTAAGCTCAGCATGCCCCAAATGCCATTAGACTCCCATAGGCCTGCCTTCTGGGGATGGTGACGTTATTATCACACTGCAGTGTCTCCCTGATACCTACAGCACATGCAGGGAACTGATGATTTTGCAGCCTTGGAGAGGAGCGGGCCCCACAGCCTCTGACTGCGGTGGGCGAGGGGACGGGAAACCAGGGCCAGGTAGCAGGGCTTCCCAGCAGGGACTTCGGGGTCTGGGGGGAGAAAAGAAAGAGGGAGCCGGGGATTGGAAAGCAAAACCTGGGAGATGTCATTTGAGGTTCAGATGAGTGATTTGAGGAGGTGACCCGGCTTGAGTCTTGTGGTCCCTGGTAGTGGCTGGCTGAGTTTTAGCGGTTGCATGAAAGCAGTTTGCAGCAGTTTGGAAAAAAATGGCAAGTGTTCACCGGATTTGGCAAATGGAAGGCTTCGGACAAACCACCCAGGGATGGTGGACGCGGAAGTCTGACTGTGGTGGGAGACAAGCAAATGCTGGGTGGGCCAGTAAAGAGAAGTTAAGGAAAGTTTGGCTAAAGGGGAAGGAAGGAGAGACAGGAGCCCTGTGATGTGGGCTGGGCAATGGTTCCAAGCTCCAGGGCTCGGCTAGACCTCGGCTCAAATGCCAGCTCTGTTGTCCACCTGCTGTGTGACCCTTGAAATAACTTTTAAGTTTCCAGGCCCTTGAAGCCTCCATTTCCTCACTTGTAAAATGGGACACATAAGTGCCACTGCCACGCCCAGGGGCCTACCATCTGCTGTGCCCAGGGCTAACCACCTGTTGGCTCGGGACTGCTGCCTCGTGCTGGGCACGTGGGGACAGCGGGTCACCCCAGCTGGGGCTGCTGTGTGGACGGCCTGAGCCGGGGCACGGAGAGCTGTGAGCACAGGGATTGCTCAGAGTCGCTGCCCGGTAAATGTCCGCCATTACTAACTTTGATCCTCTTTAAGATGAGTTCATGGTAGAGAAGTCGGAAATGTAAAAATCCAAAGACAGAAATAAAAAGCCACCTCTAGCCTATTGCATGAAAAAAATTTTTTTGAGGGTTTTAGGGTTTTGAGATGACAGAACCTTGAATGTTAAGATTTGGAGAGGAAAGGACCATCAATAATAATCATTCTTTAATTAGCATCTTTATCAAGGGCTTATGAGGTCTTTGTTGCAGAAGGAAGAAGTCAAAGACACAGGGCTGGGAGGAGAACGCTGATGGAGAGAGCTCCTTTTTAGAGGCGGCATAGAATGGGCAGGGTTGCGATACAGAGGCGGTGGGTGAGGGAGTCTTCGAGGAAGGAGGAAAAACGTCTGGTGGGTCCTGCTTCTCCTCGCGGCAGCTCCTTTTCTAGAACTTTAGACAGAGCCCCAGCCCATGGCGTGGAGGCAGAGACCACATTGCGATGCCCCCTGGGACCTCCTTTTGGGTTAGCAGGAGAGGCCTTTTATTTAAGATTCCCAGCCCAGCTCTTGAGACCCCATTTTGCTCAATCCCCCACGGGCCCGAGGAAGGCATGACCTGTGCCCCCTTGGAGAAGCTCCAGGGCAAATGGGCTTGACTGCAAGGAGCCTGGAGGAAGGTGGGCCTGCCAGGCCCGGCTTTCCCAGGGACCAGGAAGAGCACAAGTCACTCCTCAGGGGGAGGCCACCTTCTGGGGCACATAGCAGGCACAGAACAATGCGGAGTCAAAGCAGGCAACGGTGGTTCCCAGCCACTGAGACCCTCTGCCCGCCAGCAGCTGGCCCTGAGGATCCACATCTGGCTTGCCCCGGCCAGGGGTGAAGGCAACTCATGGAAGACAGAGAATGAGCCTTGGGTTGCAGACCCCCGGGATGCACGGTCCCGGCCTCTCTGGCGACCTTGGCCCCGTGTGTTCAATCGCGTGCAAAGTTAAAGGGGCAGAGAGACCTTTGACATCGGCTCTGCCACTTCCCAGCTGTATGACCTTGAGAAGTCATGATTTTTTTCTCTGTGTTTCAGTCTCTTCTGAGAGTGACAGGATTGGGCTCTGTTCTAGTTTGCTAGCTGCCGAATGCAACACACCAGAGAAGGATTGGCTTTTAAATAAAAGGGGATTTATTTTGTTAGTTCTTTAGAGGAAAGGCAGCTAACTTCAACTGAGGTTGTTTCTTACATGGGAAGGCTCAGGGTAATCTCTGCTGGCCTTCTCTCCAGGCCTCTGGGTTCCAACGACTTTCCCCGGGGTGATTCCTTTCTGCACCTCCAAAGGCCTGGGCTGAGCTGTGAGTGCTGAGATGAGGAATGCTGAGCTGCTTGGGCTGTGCTACATTGCGCTCTCTCATTTAAGCACCAGCCAATTAAGTCAAACATCATTCATTGCAGCAGGCACACCTCCTAGCCGACTGCAGATGTAATTAGCAACAGATGAGGTTCACGTACCATTGGCTCGTGTCCACAGCAGCAGAACTAGGGGCCTTCACCTGGCCAAGTTGACAACTGAATCTAATTACCACAGGCTCTTAAAGTGCCAGTATCTGAGGGGCCTCAGGGAGCTCACAAATGTCCGTCCCCCCAAACCTGTGTTTACGTAAGCAAGTTCCCAGGCAAAGCTAGCTCTGCGTCGGGCACCAGCCAGCGAGCTGCTGAGACCCCGGCTGCATTGCTCTGTGCCCTTGCTATTCTCTCAGCACATCTCTACCGAACACCCTTCTTGTTCCTGGAACGTTCTGGCAACCCCTGCAAGCCAAGCACCTGCCTCCTGGAGCTCATCTTCTGACACTCCCACCTGTGGGGCTGGGGCCAATGAGTAAAAGTCCTAGGGAGATGGATTTGGGTGTGATAGCGGGAAGAACTTCCAACCATTCAAGTGACACAGAATGGAATGGGCTGGACGACGTAGACGATTGCGGTGGACAGACCCTAGGGTGGCCCCCAGGACCTCACCTCCCAGCCCCAGGCAGGCAGGACCTGTGGCATGCAGCAAAGGCTGTCACTCCCGCGGTCGCTCTGTGAGGTTGTGATGTCTGCCTTGCCAGGAGGAACTCTGGCTGGCTCTGATGGAGCAAGTGGCCGTGCTGTGGGGTCCACATGGTGAGAAATTCAAGGTGACCTTCCGCCACGTCACAGCTGGGAAGTGAAGCTGCTCTCTGGCCCAAAGCTAACAAGACACGGAGGCCCTCGGCCCCCCTCTGCTCCCCACGTGCCCTGGGGTGGGGTTGGGGGTCCTTCCCCACTGAGCCGTGGATTCCAGCTGTTAAATGAGCCCCTGAGCAGGGCATGTGGCTTAGCCACGCCCAGACTCCTGACCCACAGAAACTGTGAGACCATCAACGAGTGCTGTTTTAAGCCGCTGAGGTTTGTCGACGATGCGGTTACGCAATAGCTACAAAGTGTTGCAAAACAGATTGGTGCATCGGCCAAACAATCAGACCCACTGTCCTATAAGGTATCTTTCAACCCTGAGTCTCCATGCTGTGCCTTACTCACCTTTATCTCTCATCTCATCACACGGAGTTTGTTTTCTTACATGCAATAGGGGCTGGATGAATACTCGTGAAGTGATATGTTGCATGGATATCTCTCTTGCATCAGGGAAGTTTGAGGCCTGGCTTACAAAAAGGGAGTATGGCAAAGCCCGGGGGCCCTGGGGTGGAAGCCAGAGTCCGGCTTCTTTGCTTGCTTTGGCTGCTCCCTCCCGGGCTGGCCTGGGGCAAAGCTGCCTTGGCTTCATGGACCTCATCGATAAAACATTGGTCCTACTCAGACACAGGTTTGTGCAGGTCAGTTGAGCGGAGGTGAGGCATTATTTGTTATGAAATGTCACCAGCATTCCTGCCGGGTGACTCACGCATGGATCTTGGAGACTTGGAGAGCTTCCCTTCCAAATAAGGCCCGGATAGGGTTTTTGGGTTTGAGGCTGGAGCCTCCGGGAGCTGGTCCTGGCTATCCACACCTGTCCCTCTTTCTCTCATTAGACAAACCCGCCCTGAAAAGTTGTAGTTACCAAGTCTTTGTTGATGTTTAAGGAGGCTTGTCCTTGGTATCAGGCAGGTGGAAGAGAACTGTGTCTTCTTGAAAACAGGCAGCTATGGGGCTAATTTCTGGGTAAAAAGACAGAGGAAGATAGGAGGGAACAGAACTCAGGAAACAAGCTCACAAACTGGCTTTCAGAGGCCAGTATCTGTTCACAGTTATTCATCACCCTTTGTAGCAAATCATAGTTTCTTTCCTCTTCCTGAGTTGAAGCATGCATGGCTTTTCAGGGGGTGTGGGCAGAGTCAGAAGATCTCCCCCCACCCCCTGCCACTAGGGGCCATCAGACACTCGCCTAAGTGGTCCAGGGAGGGGTGAGGGCTGGGCCCTGCCTGCTTGGCCTTTTTCGGAGGAGCAGGAGAGGAAGGCACCCAAGCACCTTTGTGGTCCATCGGCGGTTGTCTGCTGGGCCGGGCTGGAGGTTCCAGGCAGAGCCCAGGCTCAAGAGCAGAGCAGCTCATCGCCTGAAGGAGGAAGGAGTCCGCCACGGATGTGAGATGGGAAAGGGCAGGGCTGTGGGCCGCACGTGGGATGCCGACTCGCTCCGGCCCTCCCCTTCCACGGTGAGAGCGTTGAGACGTGGGCTCTGGAACTGGGCTGCCGAGTTTGTTGGCCTGTGACCTTGAGCAAGTTAATTGACCTCTCTGTGCCTCCATTTCCTCACCGACTTGGCATGTAAGGGCTCACCATACATGAGCTGTCAGGTCTGTTGCTTTCACTATGTTTAAAAAAAAACAGTTTACAGGCTTTTTGTTTATTTATTTTTAATACGTCAAGATCAGGTGCTATTGGAAGATTTAGAGACATAGTGATAAATGAAAGAGGGTCCTTGTACTTATGGAGCTGACATTCCAATGGGGGAGACAGGTAACAGACAAATATATATATCACTGGGGGTAATATAATAAGGATTATGGAGAAAATGTGGCAGAGGTCATTCCTTTAGATCGAGGGTTGGCAAACTAAAGCCTGTGGGCCAAATCCGCCTCACAGTAGCCTCTATTTATAAATAAAGTTTCATCGGCACATGGCCACGTTCAGCCGCTTGCATATTGTCGGGGACTGCTTTTGATGGTCTGACCAGGATGGAAGCTGCTGGGTTCCCTGAGCTCAGAAGGGCTGGCAGCACTGAAGCCGGACCTGTGTGTGCACATGCAGGGTGTGTGTGCATGCACGTGTGCAAAGGGAGGTGTGCAGATGTGTCCAGAGATTCCTGCCATCATCTAGTTCTCAGGCCCCAACCGTGGGGGTGAGAAAGCAAGAAGTGGCCAGTACTGGATCATTCTGAAGGCAAGTGTGCCAGGATTTGCTGGTGAGGTTATAGGAACAGTTGATCCTGATTATTCACAAGTTCCATATCTGGTGAATTCGCCTGAATTCACTAAAAAAGGTTAAAAAGGTGCTTTCCTGGTCGTTCACAGAAATGCACGTGTGAAAAATCCCCACTGAGGTCAACCTTGGCTGGTTCCACATTTGCTAATTCAGTGTTTGCGGAGGCTTTATAGAATACAACTAACTATCCCAAAGAATGAGAACCCACTGTTTTCTGATTTTTTTTTCCTTTCTATTTTTAATGACTCAGAGAACTCGTTGAGCAAGTGAATGAATGAAAGAAGCAACTTCCAAGGATCCCTGTGCTTCTCAGTACCCAGGCAGGGTGTGGAAGCCTGCTCCCAGCTCAGCGCCTTGCCCCACGGCTCTCTTTCCAGAGCCCCCTGCAGAGGGGTCTGCCCTGGCCCGAAGTGAGCTCTGAGCACTGTGCACTCGGGGGGCCTCAGGTCCCTCTCATGAGTCCCTGGACCTCAGAGGCCATCACGAACTGACACACATCTCGGCCATCTGAATCTCTCGGCCACGTTTCCTCTTGACCAGCAATTGCCGTGGACTCCTGGGGCGACAGAAGGAGCTGCTTTTTCTAACCCTCACAAAATTCACCAGCCTCTCACCTCACCATGCTCCTCCCAGGTCCTGAGGTCAGACGTGCAGGGAAAAAAGTTGGTGCTGACTACTGGAGGAACGCTCCGGAAGGTTTCATCATCTCTGATGATCCAGCATCATCATTACCTGGTACCAGGTGAGTCCAGCACTCCTGTATTTGCACTAATTAATTACTATCCATAGAGTGCTTTGAAGGTGGCGGTGAGCCCAGGGCGAGGGCAAAGGAGACGAATTAACAGTCAAAAGGGAGCTGGCCCGAATCTGGGACGCTGTCACCCCTCCTTGCACATCACGCAGAGGCTGCCAGCTCCGACAGCTTTCCTGGTGGGTGAGAGGCTTTGGAGAGGGAGCCAAGTTCTCTGGGATCTGCCTCAGACACTTACTTGCTCGCAGCCGGCTGCGGGGAGTCCCCTGCTCTGTTCTGGGTGGATCCCCACAGATCCCCTGTGGGGAGCCCTCGGTGAGCTGGAGAAGAGAAGGAAAGGGACTTGGCCTGCCAGCACCTCCGGTGTCCTCTTTTACCCTCGTGGCTCATGGGACCCAGCAGCATTGCCGGCTGGGGAGGGTGGTCCCGGCCAGACGGAGAGCGGCCCGAGGTCAGGGCCCTGTCCCACCCCGGGGTGCCCTCCAGAGCCGGGTGCAGAGAGGATGCTTATTATCTGCCATGAGTTATTCTCCCCACAATAGGGCTCAAGAACACAACAGATTTGAGCAGAGTTTCTTGCGGACATTGGAAGGACAGCAGGCACCTTGCCAGGGGCACAGTCTTCTCGAGAAGCTTCCATTCCATCGAGTCCACCTGCACAGCTGGCTTCAAGCCTGTTCCTTTAGAAGCCAAACCGGGCCGCCTGGGAGCCCTTTGTGCCCACCCACTGCATGGGTGGGGGTGGTGGGGACACTTGCCTTTCCTTCAGCGTCCAGAGAGAAGAGGGAGGAAGTCAGAGGGTGGCCTCCCTGGGAGATGAGGCCGATCCCCCTCTTTGGTAAAGGCTCTCTGGAGTCCCTGCACTTAATTTCTGCCGCCGCCAAAACATTTCCATTGACAAGGAGAAGCGAGAAAGGGCTGGGGCTCTGTTCCCATCCTAAATCTGCAGGCTGGAGTCCCATGAGGTGGGTGAAACCAGGCACCCTGGATCCCCCGCCCTCCCCACCCAGGGAGCCTCTCTGCCCCACGTGGTCTTGCTGGGAGTACCCCATTTCTGTCTTCTTGCAAAAGCCGTTCCTTGGGGGAGCTGTCAGTCACGGAGGGAGGGGCTCGTGCCCCACCGGGAAGAAGTGCGCCCTAGGGGTACGCTAGGTGGGGCGCTCACTGGTCTCCTCTGCCCCTTCCGAGGCCTTTCACAGTTCCTCCTGGGGGAGTGAAGGGGATGGGTGGGTTCAACCAGGTGGCTTTCCTCTAGCCTGCAGTCAAGAGGAATACAGAGAAGAAAGGGGGTGGGGAGGCCGGAGCAGGGGGGATTGTTGGGAGGCCCTGGGGCAGGAAGGGCTGAGTGGGCTGTAGGCTCAGAGGGGGACCCTTTGGGGTGGGGGGGCTGCATCGGACGGCCAGAGGGAGGGGCTGGCAGGAGGAGGGGGCAGCAAACCACAGTCGTCCTGCTTTGGTCAGACTAATGCCCTCCCATCTGCTCCGGTTCTTACCCGTGCAGGAAGCCTTCTTTAAGCTTCTCCCGGGGCGTGGCCAGGTTCAGGCTGGGGAGATGTGAGCGGGTCCTGGTGGGCTCTGGTGATGTCGGGGAGACTGGTGACCCTTGCTCAGCAAATGGGAGCTGCAGCAGCTTCCAGGATCTGGGGCCCGGGGCTGGGGCGAAGATTGTGTGGGAGGCCTTCCTTTCTCAGCCTTTTGGGATCTTAGGTCCAAGAGGGGCTGTAGAGGCCACCTCAAAATTGCCGGTGCTGCCCCACCCTCCAAACGGACTGGAGGGTCTGCTGGGAGGGGGCCTCCTGAGAACAGAGGGCAAATTCTGAGGTCCCCAGGGAGGGGGCGGTTCGGCCCCATCAGCCCCAGTGGCAGCTGAGTGACCAGCAACAAGGTGTCACTTGATTCTGGGGTCAAGGAGGTGCCAACCTGGCAGGGACACCCCCAACATTGGGGGCCTCAAGTGAAACCCCAAAGTGCCACAAAATGGAGAGAGCTCACAGTTCCCAGCAATGCTGGAGACGGCATTGCTTGTGAGGACAGGGCACTTGTCGATGGCTGTCCGGACTGGAGGTGGAACAGGGGGCTGAGATTCCCCAGGGAGCAAGTTTGAGGCGCAACCACGGTGGTGTCCAGTTGTCCACTGACCTGGGCCTGTCCGTTTTCAGCCGGATCATTGAGAGGCTGAGGCTGCTGTCCCTGGCGGATCTCGCTGCCCTGTCTCCCTACTGGAGCTCACCTTGCATCTGAGTAAATGCTCAATGAATGCTACAGAATATCCGATCCAACAGGCAGCATTCCGTTAGCTTATGGCACCAAATTATAAACTAGTCTGGGGCACTCCTAAAGCCTTGGTCTTACACTTGAGCCCTGTCCATAATATTCACTAACACTGGCTTTCCAGTGTCTGAACTTCTAGTAATGGGATCAATACCTTTCAATGGCAGCCAATGCATCTTAAGGCAGCTTTGACTGCTAGGATATTTTCTCGTGTACAAGGCTGGAATCTGTTTTTTTTTTTTGAGCTTGCCCATATACATCCTAGTTTTATCACCTGGGGTCACATAGAGCGAGTTTGTTTCCTTTTCAGTGCACAGCTTTCTAAGATAGCTTTTGTCCCTCCCGAGTTTGTTTCCAGTCCCAATCATTTTTCAAGGAACCCGGTTTCAAATTCCCTTGCCTACTTGGTATGCTTGTATGAATTTGCTTTAGTCTCTACTCCCGGTTCCCAAACAAAATAATAGTTCAGGGGAAGTGAGACAGGGGTGGAGGCGTGAGAAGGACCTCCTCCCTTCTTCAGGAGACAGTCCTTTTAATAATGAGCCCCTGACCGCATCAGCTCTTTTAGGCAGCCACATTCACTGTTGACTCATGGCACGCTGGCCACTGGCCAAGACTTACAACAGGACAGAAGGTGGCAGAAATGGGGTGACAGGGCCACCCAGCACCAACTGGGCACACACCAGCTTCAAAATGAGACAAATGCAAACTTGCTGAGGGTAAATCCTGTCCCACCCAGCAAGAAACCCGAAGAGAAACAGGAGAGATTGTGTAAGCAGGACAGGGAAGGAGGGGGCTGTGACAGCACCTTTTCCCTTTGTCTTATTTTGGGTTCCCTCAGAAGCAGCCCCGGACTCAAGGCTTATTTGGGAGGTGGCTCCAGGAAGCATCCACAGGGAGCTGGGAGCGAGACAGCGAAAGGAGAGGAGCAAAGGAGAGGGGCTTTGGAAGTTTGTTACCACCGCGGGCAATTGGGGTGTCATGTGCCCGGAGTTCACCGCAGGAGCGAGGGAGCTGGGGAATTTATCCATCCACATGGTGTAGGGTTTTGATTGACAGCTGCTTTGGTTGCAGGGTGGCATTAACTCCTTCCACGACTGCCCTGCCTCCTCCGTGGGCAGAGTGGGGTCTGGAGGCCAGAGAGAAAGACCGCAGTGCTTGGAGGTTGGAAACCTGGCGAGTGGGCCCAGGCAGGGAAAGGGCCGAGGGGGCCCTGGGGGCGGGGTGTTCCTGCGACATCTCTCACACCCACCCCCTCCTCAGCCTCCTTATGTAAAGCAGACCCAACCCCAGTCTTCCCCTCTCTCCCTTGGGTCCCTCTGGAGCTGGCAAGAAGCAGTGAAGGTCATCTTCTGTCCCTTCCCTCGGTATGCAAATGCACCTTCATTTCAACCTAGGTTGGCACAGGTGCCAACCCCACCCCTTCACCTGAGCAGGGCTGGTAGCTGGAAGACACTGCCTGCCCGGGAGGCTGGCAGAGCGCCCGGTTGGGAGGGCTGGGAGGGCTGAGCTGTGGCCTGGGTGCTGGCAGGGGGCAGCCATCTAGCCACAGGCTGGGGCAGCAGCTCGGCAACTCGTTTGCTGGGGCCTTCTGGGCGGGCGTAGAGAAAAGGGCTGTTTCCAAGAGCTGCCCCCTCCCTCCGCCCTCCCCCTCCCTCCCCCCGCAGCTCCGTGAGTCAGAGGAAACTGCAAAGGGCATATAAAACGCCCATAGCTCCACGAGGAGGGTTCCTGGGGCGTTCTAGCGGTGGCTGGAGTGCAGGGCCTGCTGGTGGGTTTCTCCAAGGAGCAGGAGGAGAGGGAGGTCAGGCCCCAGGACCTTTTTGGGAGGAAAGAGAGCAATGCTCCTAGGTTGGGGGCCCTGGGGGCTGCAGAAACTCAAGGAAGGTTTTTTTTTTTTTTTTTTTTTTTAATCAGAGCCTTCAGCTCTGTGTCCCGAGGTCAGTTCAGTGGGCTCCTCGCTGCGGGCTGGGAGTGGGGGCTGGAGGTGGTCCCAGCCGCTCCCTTTACATTCTGGGTGTTCATTTCCTCTCCCTTCATACTCACCGACTGCCCTGAGCGGCCCAATTCTTTTCCTGCCTTGGAGTCCAAAAAGGAAGGTGGCTGGGGGCTTCCAGGAGTGGGGAAAGGGAGACCCTCCCTGGCCAGACCAGAAGGGCTCAATGGAGAGGAGAACAATTCCCAGAGGGGTTACAGAAAGAGGCCGCTCCCATTTTAATTTTTTCCTTTTGGCAGAAAGGAACTTTTCTATGAAAACAATGTAAAAATCAGGGTGGAGTTTCCCCCCTGAGTCACACGGCACTCCTGGGAGAAAGGTTGGTGCCAGGCCGTTGAGCCTGGCTGCAGAGAGAGCTCCCCTCACTGGGGCTAGGCTGTGCGGGTGGCAGGGGGGCCCACCTCGTGGGCAGTCACTGTGCCCTCCCAGGACCTGGCCGCCCCGTGAATGGGACCGGGGTCCACGCTGGCCACATGGGACTGGGAAATCTCGCGCTGAGCAGGGAGCGCTTCTTGGAGTTAGCGCCGCTCCTTGGGTCCGCTGCATTTGGCATGTGTAGGACCCTGATTGCAAGGGTGGCTGCATGCACCTTGTAGATCTAAGGGTCACTCCTCGCTGACTGTGACACTGGGACCTAGGTTTGACCTCTGGCTCCCCCTGAGCTCCCTCGGGATTCACTCCATGTTTTTTTTTTGCACAGCAGCTCTGGACTCCTGCTAGAAGATCTGTTTATGAGTCTGGCCTGGGAAATCCTCCAAGGTAGGGGTCCTGTCTCAGCAGCTATTTATCCCTGGATAGAGCCCCCAGCCTGTCCAAATGCACATGCACCTGCCTACCTGCATTGTGTGTTTGTCAGAGGAAGAAACCTAAACAGGGATAATGGGCATCCAGGAAAGTTCAGGGTAAAATCCGCTGACTAAAAGATGCTTCTGAGGATCAGGGACCGGCCGGGCAGCTGGTGGTAACCAGAAGCCCAGTGACTGGGGCCAAGGGTGAGGCAGACCCAGCATCGTGGAAACGGTGCTTAGAAGTGTAGAAGATGACCTTTGGCTTGCTAGAGTCCAGGGCTGCCCCAAAGGGGGTCCCACCTAGGATGGGCCCCCACCCCAGAATGAGACGGGGTGGAGAGAGTCCAAGGACACACCACTCCCATCTATACCAGGCCGGGTACATCCACCCTCCATCTGGTCCCCAAAAGCCTTTGCTTGGTCTCACTGCTGCCCTCTGAGCCCAGAGGCCAGGCATTCTCGCCTTCTTAGGATTGTCAGTCCAGTGCCATGGGTGGCGGGTGCTTCTGGAGGGAGCTTGCAGGAGATGGGGGGTTCAGGACATGGTCCTCCTAGCAACGCATCACACATACACCCAGGACCAAGACAATGGCCCCGAGCAAAGGGGAGAGTCATCGTCCTACTGATCTGAAAGTCCTTTGGCAGTTCTTTTAGTTTCTCAGCCGCTCAAGCAAAAACCAAACAATGGGCTGGCTTAACCATTGGGAATGTATTGGCTCACGGTTTTGAGGCCAGAGGTCCAAAATCGAGGCATCAGCAGGGCTGGCTTCTGGAGATCCTCAGTCCTCGGCTTTTCTATCCTTAGGCAGTGCTCATGGCAGCCTCTTCTTTTTCCTCTTCTGGGTTCCCCTAACTTCCAGCTTCTGGCTGCTCCTGTGGCTTCCCCTTCCTGGTCCAAGCTCCTTTGTTTATAAGGACTTCAGCCAGATTGGATCAAGGCCCCCCACTCCTCATTCAGGGTGGGTGCCCTTTAGTTCATAACATATTCGAATGTCCTACTTACAAACAGGTTCACGCCCACGGGAGCAGGGGCTGGGATCTGAACGGGCCTTTTGTGGGGGGTGAGATTCAGTCCCCATCAGAGGGACCCATCAGAGGTCGAGGGCAACCTTGTCACTTTACAGATGAGGAAACTGAGGCACAGAGAGAGAACCTGGCCCAGGGGCCCTCTCCTGGTTAAGGGAACTGGAGCTTTTGGTTCATTCATCCGTACTTTCCCCATACACCCCTCTGTCTTTCTGGAGCGGGTGGGAATAGATGAACGAAGACCACAGGTGCACATGCACAAGCACGCATGCACACACATATGCACAAGCACATACACTCACACATACACACATGCACAAGCATGCACGCACACACGTGCACACACATATACAAGCAGGCACGCACACGTGCATATGCACAAGTGTGAACATGCACAAGCATGCACACACCCATACGCACAAGCACACATGCGCACACATACACAAACACATGTACACACATGCACAAGCACACACACGCACACATACACAAGCACACACATGCACAAGCATGCATGCACGCATGCACACGCACACATGCACACACACATATACAAGCAGGCATGCACACGCGCATATGCACAAGTATGCACACACACACAAGCATGAACATGCACACACATGCACACAGAGCCGGCCCTGCCTGGTCCTGCGGTCTGTGGGGCTGAGCGGCAGAGCAGGGTGGCCAGCCAGAAGCTGCCAGAGCTGAGGGTCCTGGGGGGGCTGGAAGCTGACTCGGGAAAGGTGGGGCCCCAGCAGGCCTGGCCTCCCCCAGAAGCCAAGTTCTCCCCCCAAACATTGTTCTTTGTTTGCATTAGGGAAGATCTCAATTAAAATAATTATAGTTAAAAAAAAAAAATCACAGAAGAGAGGGGGAAGAAGGAGTTCAGTTAAATGCAAATTTATGCAGAACGCTGTTCTGAACTTGGCTCACCCCCCTCTGAAATTATCCATTAACGATTACGTGCTAATTAGCCACCTTTTTATTGTTTTAGAAAGGAAGAGATTCATTCTTCTTCAAACCAAATAGATACCCAGAAAATGATGCCTCGGCTTCACTGGAAACCAAAATAGCCCACTCTTCCCATAAAACCGGGAGGCAGCCAGGGAGCTCCCTCATTGCCAAGAGCTTTGCCTTCAAAAGCAAATGCAAACAAGCCGTGGCTTCCCATCATGAAGACCCCCCTCTGCTGCCACTCTGCGCCCCCTGCCACCTTTTCCAAAGAGGGTCATTTGCACCTGAGCCCCAGGAGCCCGTTTGGAGTCAGCTTCTGCCCACTTGTCCTGCTGGGGTCAGGGGCCTGCTGCCATGGGGATTTATGTCATTTGGCTTCCGGCCTGAGGTGGGCTTGGTCCTCACCGCCAGCAGTGGGCCTTTGGTCTGGAGGGATGACCCTGTGCCCAGTGCAGGGTCCAGGTGACGAGGGGAGGCAGGGGTGGCACTTGGGGTCTGGGCTGGACCAGCCCGTGCATCTGTCCAGGGGATCTGTCTGAATTCCCAGCACGGTCCTGCTTTCACCGTCTGGTCCACCTGCGGAATTTGCATTTTCCTGCAATCTTGGCATTCAAACCTCATCCTTCAGACGTCCTTGTATACCCAGTGAGAGCACAAAAACCCTTTGCCAGATCACGGGTTCCAGTTGTTGGTTCAGAAAATGTGATCAAGGTGGGGTACAGAGCAAGTGGGGCAGGGGTGATGGCGGGAGGGGCAACGGTGGGGCTGGGGCGGGCAAGGTGTGTGTGGGGGCCAAGGTGGGGCGGGGTTATCACATCCATGTATCAGACATGCTTTGTGTTTCATCTCATGCTGCTTCTTCCCAGCAGTTGAGGGTAGGGTGGGGGTGGGGAGGTCCTGACCCCCATCGCTGTGCTCCCAAAGCGATGTTTGCTGTGGTCTGGGCAGTGGAGGGGGAGTGTGGAGTGTCCAAGGGCCTGGAAGTTCTGCAGCTGTAGAACCCCAGCAGATGCCAACAAGGAAAGGTCCCAAGAGACAATGGTGGGGTTCTGGCCTGGAGAGGGGATCCAGGGACGATTGGGAATTCCCGGGTGGCAGAGGCCTGGGCGTTCTTCTCCCATGCACAGGGGAGGGTGGGTGGTCTAGAAGGAGCACCGAGCCTATGGGGTGGCCCTGGGCTGCTGCCTCAGCCCCTTCTGCACCCCTTTGGGACTCAGGGCCGCATTTTACATTTTGTGCCTGTGTCACCAGCCCCGGCCCTTCTCCTCTGGACTGGCCAGCCCCACCTGCACGCATGCTCCCTGGAGCCCAGGCCCCCTACCTGGCTATTCTCTCGTCACCTGTATGTCCTTCATGGTCTCCCCAGGTCTTGGCTGAGGGTCTTCCTATCCAGAAACACATGGGTCCCTTGCTCTCCTGCACGCAAATGTTAGCTGCTGAGGAGAGTTGAGGCGGGCTATTATATCGGGGTTTATGCAATAACTCATTTGTTAACACATGTTTATGGAGCATCTCACACACGCCCAGCCCTGCACCAAGCACAAGGGAGGAAACAGAAGGAGCATGAGCTGGAGACCCCTCAGGGAGTCTGGAGGCAACCTTGGTGGTGGGGGGGAGGGGTCTGGAGGTTCTCTCTGGGGGTCTGGAGTCTTGGGGCACACATGCCAGGCCAGGGAACCCCAGAATCACTTTGCTGGTGCTGAGCCGCATGTGTGGCCCAAGAAAGAACATTTGCTTGGACCTGTCCGGGACACAGCCGGGGTGATGGAGAGATGGGGCTGCCCAGGAGGCTGCCACGCCATCTCTCCCTTCCTCTCCAGAACCTCCCCAGAGGGCAGAGGCATATCTCCCCGGGGCTGGGATGGTGTGGAACCTTCAGAGAAGGTGTCTGTGATCAGTTGTGGATTTGCAGGTGTGCATGACACCCAGAGAGTGCCATGGCGACCTGGATGGGTAGAACACCTAACCTAGGAGTTCTGTGCAGTCAGTGCCCGAGTAACCAAGGCAGGTCCCAGAGGTTAGGGTGTGCAAGCAGGGTGGACTGCCTGCAGGAGGTGCATATTCTCACAAGTTATTGTAGTATGAGCAGAGGGACAGTGCCTGCTGGTGTCTGCTGGGGTGTGGACCAGGAGCCGAGAGCTTGGTGCTTCTTCTGAAAGGACGAGGCAGGATTCAAATCATTATTGTTAAGTTCTTTCCTTCTCAGCCTGAGAGATTTCCTGCTTGGTCCCAACCTTAGTGCAGTTGTTAGTTTCCATGAGCGTCAAGAGTGGAGTTCTCAATGGCCTGGAATGAGGGAACTGTTGCCCTAAATTTGGGTGGCGGAAGGAATCCTTGCTGTGTCTGAGTGGCTGCCAATTCCTAAAGGAGAAATGTGTTGTGAGGAGCAGGTGTCCTTCCCACCCCCGGGCAAGCTGAGTGGACACAATGAAACAGGCAAGACAGGGCTCCCAAGTCAGACGAGGTGCCCAGGGCCATTTGGCCCCTTCTTCCTTCTTCCCCTGCTGCTGTTCCCGGAACACGGGTGTCCCGAGGGAAGCTGGAGGGAGTTTGGCGTTGCTGTTTTCGATGTGATTGATCATGGTGCATGCTGCTGCCACTAACTTTGGGTGCCTCCTCGGGGAAAACCCACCTTAAGGTTATGCCAAGGAGGGGAACATGGAAAAGATAGTCTTCTCTTTGGAGGGTGCCTGGCAAAGGGGGGCCCAGCAGAACAGGGCCATCCGCTGGGAAGGCTGAGAGGATCCTGGCCTGGGGCTCTGGGACCTATGGGGAGCTGCACCCTGGGATACTCACCATGGGTTTTATCAAACGACCTCAGTCCCAGCCATGTGGTCATGCTTCAGAGAGGTTCAGTCATTTGCCCAAGGCCACACAGCTAAGAAGGGATAGTGCTGGGATTTGAAACTGAGCAGACCTCAGAGAGCTCCTGCCATTGATCCCACCTTGCCCTCTGCGCCCCATTGTTCTGTGGCTCCTTCCCCTTCAGCGTGACCTGATCGACCTCATTTCCTTCCCCTGGGCTCCATCTTGGCTTCTCTTTCCAGGCTGAAAACTGGGAGCAGCCTCTACCTCACCCCTGGCCCAGGCACTTACCCCAGAAGTCCATGCCTGTGGGTTCTCTTTCCTTTTCTCCTGGTCTCCCTTTGGGCTTCCTCACCTCTTGCTGGACTATGGGCTGCACCCCCTTGGCTCGTCTTCTGACTTTCCATCCTGTTCTATCCTCCCTGTATTTGCCAAATGCCAATCCTGCTATGTTCTCCCAGGCAGGCCAAAGGATACACTTCTTTCAGGGCAGACAAGGCTTCCAGCCTCATACCCCTGCCCTGCCTACTCCCCCCCTGCCCACATCCTTCTCACTTCCCCACACTGTCCTTTATATGGGGGCGATATTCAAGTAATTTTATGTGCCTTGTAGCTCGATGACTCAGTTTCTTAATCAGATTTCCTCTGTCTGGAGCACCCACCCTTACTTTGTCTGTTCAGCAAACTCCTATTCATACCTCAAAACCCAGCCTCCTGTGCTTCCTCCAAGTTGCTTTCCCCTATTCTCTCTTCATCCTTCTTAGTACTCTGAGCATATACTTTTGCTGCCCTTGGCACTCATTATTGATCTGTTCCTTGGACTCTAAGCCCCTGAAGGTATAGTTAGGTACTGTAAGCAAATCTGCATTCCCTGTTCTAGCACAGGGTCTAAGCTCTCAAATGCTGACTTAATGGAATCAAATGGTCTCTGTCTGTCCCCACCCCATTCTTGCTTTAGCTTGCAGACCTACCAGAGCCCACCTGCTTCTCTCCTGCCCCGTCTTCCTTCACTGGCTCTCTTGGGTTGGAAGTGCTCTGGCCTGCTTCTCCACTTCTCTGCTCAGAGACATGTGGTCATGGGTGAGGTAAAAAACCGAGAGGCAGTTTTAGCTTTGTAGAAGTGCTGTGTTCCAGCCAAGTTGGCTGGCGTGTGATTTTCTGCAAAGTAGAATAATTGGCCTGCGTTCCCATGGAAACAGTGCCTTTACTGGAAGCGGCTTGGAGTGGGAGGCGGGAGCAGGGGGACTTCAGCGCCGGCTCTGCTGGGCCCTGCAGGGCTCCTGCAGGGTTGGGTCAGACGGAAATTGTGGTGCCCGCCTCACAACTCACTCTTCTTTCATTACGTGCCTCTGACTCAGGCCTCCCTTTCACTGCTCGCTCCCACTCCCTCGGCCTCGGGAATCTTTTCCACGCTGAGCTTAAAGATCTCCTGGCCTCACCCGCAGTTCCCTGAATCAGCCATCTTTTCCTCCCCGTTCACAGACAAGATGTTTTTAACGATGTCCGTGTTTTCTAATACACACACGAACGGATTGCAAAAGGCTTTTTATAAAGCTCTGCCATGGGGTTTGCAGGAAACAGCCTGTGAAGGATTATGACAGTATCCCTCCCATTTTACAGCTGTGGGAACCGAGGCTTTGCCTGATGAAGTGCCTGGTGGTCAGAGTGGGGGGAGGTGCCAGGCGGGCATGGGCATGTGGTGGAGGGGAAGGACGGCCTTCGCCAACCGCCCCTCTCCCAGTGAGGAGTTCCAGGGACACAAGTCCCTGCAGCATCTCCTTGCTGCTTCCCTCTAACCAGCTCGGCCACGTAATTTCACCAGGGGCTGCCTCCCTCTCCACTGCCCAGAGAGCCCTGGGCTTTAAGAGAAACGTAATTGGACGAAGAAGGCTGGGGCCCTGGCTCCCCTTTGCTTATCCGTTGATCTGGGAGAGGCTCCCAAGCCTATTGCACAAGAAGCATTGTCATGTCTGTTTGGAAGGGTATGGGTATGTGTGTAAATGTGTGTGAGTGTGCGAGAATATGTGTTAGTGTGATGAATGTATGTGCGTGTGTGTGTGAGAATGTACATATTCGTGTGTGTGAGTGAATGTATTTGCATGTGTGTGTGGGTGTGTGAGTGTGTATTGGTGAGGGGTGATGCAGGCAGAGGGGCGGGAAGTCTCCCGAGGGTGGGAGGGCGTGTGTCCAGCTTTTGAGCAATGTGCTTATCTAGGGACGGGCCAGCGGGACTTGTGCAGAGGAGGTGCGAGCCTCCAGGGTGCTGGCAGGACCTTCTATTTCCCTTTCAAAACTAACTCCCTTGAGGTCGGACCGTTTCTTGTGTCAGAATTGGGTCTGGGACCTTGTCTAGGGTCGCGGGTGTGGCGATGACAATACCACATGAGGGGTCGGCTTAAACAATAGGAACCTACTGTCTTGCAGGTTGGGGGCCAAAAGTCCCATGCCATACTGAGCACAGTGCTTGCTTTCTCCCGGTGTGTTAGTTAGGGTTCACAAGAGAAACAGAAGCAACAGGAGATACCTGTAAATATGAGATTTATAAAGATGTCTCATGTAACTGTGGGAATGGAAGAGTCCAAAATCTGTAGGGCAGGCTGTGCAGCTGGCAACTCTGATGAAGAGTCTCAACGAACTGCATAAGAGAGGCTCACTGGGTGTAGAAGTGAAGTCTCTCTTCTTCCATAAAAGTCTTCAGCTGATTGTATTGTCTCATTTGCAGGCCAATGCTTGACTGAGCAGACAACCGGGCATCATCACCTGGTCAAGATGACACTAGAACCTAACCATTGCAGTCCACCCCTTGTCAACTTGGCAGCTATACCTATCACCTGGAAGCAGGCTTAATTTCTAAATAGAACACAATAACAGACATATGTTTCACTTGACAATACTCAACTGTCCTGTATACAACCGGAAACACACCGCATCTCTCCAGAATAGGATGTGAGTCCTTAGGGAACATTTCCTTTCTGTTTGTTTTGCTTCTATATGCCTTTATAAACTTCATATCCTATGACTTAAATACTATAACCTGAACAATACAATTTATTGTGGGATAAGAGGAAAACAAGACATTTGCTTTTGTACAAATACAAACATACTCATAACAAAACAGGGAGGAAATATTCATAAGGTCACAGTCCTTGTTTTGTAACTGATCCCCTGGTCATAGTTCATAGTTATCACTACCTTCTTCCACTACCCTTTCCATGTCCCCTTTCCCCTCAACAAGCACTGCAGCTGGCCATGGTTCTTTGTCAGGTGAGGTGACCCAGACCTCTATTCCTGAAGTTTCTGGGCCACTGGTAGTCCTGCCTTGCATTGGGTTGTTGAAGTTTTCCACTGACTTTAATCACAGGACATGGTAGTACTGAGAGAAGCCCTAGGGGATCTCCTGTATTCCAGGAGAACTCTTCTTTACCTCCATTGTGCAGCTGCAGTCTTGTTTCCCCTTGATAGTCAAAATCAGTCACCCCAGACAGAACAGAAATCATCTTGCTTGTTGGGCTTGCTCTTGCTTGTTGGGCTTCTTGTTATAGTTAAGAGGGAGAGCGCAGTGATCTGGGAAGCTGCTCTCCAAGCCACTGAGGCACAGTCCCATTGCAAAGAGCACGTTATATATTAAATACATATAGGAATAAGTTCCAGAAGTGGAAATGCATATTCATCCTTTCCCAAATGTCACTGTCTTAGGCATCTTCCAAGATCTTAGATAAGAATCCATCATTCAGAAAATTTCAACAACTTCTATTACCCATGCAAACCTCCTGGTTTTCAAGGCATTTCACATTCTCATCCAGCTCACTTCCAGTCTTTCCCTTTACAGCATTCACTTTAATGCCCCCTGCCTTTCCCCCAGCTATCAGAATACCCCCCCACTCCTATACTCACTGGTTTATCTCTCCCCAGGCCTTTACTCAAGCTCTTCCCTCTTTCTCAAATGCCTTTTAAAATTCGTTCATTTTTCATTGCACAGCTGAAGTATGATTTCTCAGTGATGTTTATTCTCTATTTCCCCCAGCTCTGCCTCTCCAACAAGCCATGTTGATGTAATAATAAATAGAACAATAATGTTTAAAAAAAATACACAAAACACTGGTGGCAAGGGCAAAGGGAGATCCTAACCTGGAGTCCACTTCCACTGGTTTCCATGTCAGTTCTCCTTTGGGCAGGACCTGATTTCTTCACCTGGAATTGTTGTGTCAGACATTTCTTCCTTTGGTCCTCCAAAGCTTACTGGTCCAAGAATTTCAGAATTGCGAGGGATCCACCTGAGGTGCAATCCCCCATGCCACAGCATGCCTTCTGTCTGCAGTGACTCTGATTATATTAGTTAATAGTGGCCGCTGTAACGTATTACCATCCACTTAGTGGCTTAAAACAGCACAAGTTTATTCCCTTACAGTTCTGGAGGTCAGGAGTCAGAAATCAGTTTCACTGGGCTGAAATCAAAGTGTCCACAGGGCTGGATCCTTTTAGAGGCTCCAGGGGAGAATCTATCCATTGTCTCTTCTGCTTCTAGGGGTTGCCCACATTTCTTGGCTTGTGGCTGCATCACTCCAGTCTCTGCATCCATGGTTACATGGCCTTCTTCTTTACCATAGTCAAATATCCCTCTGCCTTCTCTTATGAGGCCATATTTAGGATTCATCTGGATAATCCAGGATAATCTCCCCATTTTAAGATTCACAAGTTAATCACACCTGCAAGGGCCCTTTTGTCATATAAGCTCACATCCCATCTTCCAGGGATTAGGGGATGGATATTTTGGGGGGCTATTATCCAGCCTGCCATGCAGACCAGTGCTTATGCAGCATCAACCCAAAGGGTTGTGGACATTTTGTAGATCATGGTGGAAAAAGCCAGGCTCCAGAATCAGGCAAGGCTGGATTTTCCCTTCTGTTTTTCCATTCACCAGCTACGTGAACTTTTTTCATGACACCTCACAGAGCTCAGTTTCCTCATCTGTAAAATGGGAATAAGAATGTCTCTACCTTAGGGTGGGATTCTTTTTTTTTATTTTTTAAACATGGGTAGGCACCGGGAACTGAACCCAGGTCCTCTGGCATGGCAGGTGAGCATTCTTGCCTGGTGAGCCACTGTGGCCCGCCCAGTGTGGGATTCTTAATATCAAGTGCCTGATCTGGATGCAACAAATGGCAGCTTATATGAGTGTCTGCATGGGGTTGGATTTCTTGTGTGGTGCACCATGGGGGCAGGTGTGAGGAAGAGTCTTCTCCTCCTGAACACATGAGGTATTGCAATTGTGGTTCCCCCTCCCCCAACCCCCGTGATGGGCTTTGGCAATGAAATGGGAGGTGATGCTTGCCATGCCCTGAAGGAAGCATCGAATGGCCTGTGTGAGACTCACCAGCACTATTCACTAGCACTAAGAAGGAGCAAGAGTGAGTCCTGTCCTGGAAGTCACCTGGCCCCAATATACTTTAAAGGAGCCAGAAATAAACCTGTGTTATTCCCATCCTTTTACTTTCAACCTTTATGGGATATTATAAGGAGCAGATAGATTTAAAAAACAGAACAACAACAACAAAAAAACCAAGTCTGATGATCTTTGTCCTTTAATTGGAGTATTTATTCTATTTACATTTAATCCAATAATTGATTTATTTGAATTTAAATCTACCACTTTACTTTTTAGTTGTGCATCCTAGTCTACATTGCTTTTTTCTTTTCTTTGTTTCCTTCTTTTGTATGGGTCAAGTAAATGATATTATTTTCGTTTTTTCCAGCACTAGTTTCTTAGTTATGCTGTCTTTACCATTCCTTTAGTGGTTCTCTTACTAGAGATTTCAACATGTGTTTCAGTTTGCTAAAGCTGCTGGAATGCAATATGCCAGAAATGGGTTGGCTTTTAACAATGGGGATTTATTAGTTTACAAATTTACAGTTTGAAAGCCAGGAAAATGTCTAAATGAAGGCCTCAACAGGATGAAATCTCTGAAGAAAGGCCATTGGCATCTGGGGTTCCTCGGTCAGACAGCAGGGCACGTGTCTGGTGTCTACTGGTCCTTTGCTCTTGGGTTTTGTTGCTTTCAGCTCCTGTTTCCGTGGCCTCCTTTCTGAGCTTCTTGGGTCCTCTCTTAGCATTTCCCGGGCTTTTCTTCCTCTGAACTCTCTCCAAATTTCTCTGAGCTGTCTGGGATTTTCTGTCTTTTATCTTCATAAAGGACTCTAGTAAAGGATTAAGACTCAAGCTGAAGGGGCGAGTCATATCTCACTTGAAACAACCTAATCAAAAGATCTCAATCACAATATATCTGCACCCACAGGAATGGATTAAAAGAACATGGCATCTTCTGGGGGTACAGAACTTCAGGCTAGTGCAATATGCATCCTTGATTTACTGAAGATTAACAGTATTGCTTTTACCGCTATAGACAATGACAGAGTTTTAGAATATTTTAAAACTATTTACTCCCTCCTGTCCTTTATGCTGTTGTTTCCTTGTAATTTAATTCCTTATGTATTTCAACTCCACTTTTTGTGGCATATTCTTTCTGTTTTATGTAGTCAAAATTCATTTAGATTTGCCAAATTATTTATCCTTTCCAGTGTTTTTTCTTATTACCTGAATTTTGCTGCTTCCATCTGGGATTATATCTTTTTGTTTAAGGAACTCCTCTTTGCCTAACTTTTAGTGTAAGTAATGAATTATTTCAATTTTTGTGGGGAGAGAAAGTGATGGGGGAATCTGGACATGTCTCTATTTCATCTTCACTTTTTTTTCTTTAATTTATTATAAAAGGGAAAAGGGTTGATTATCTATTGCTAAATGAATGAAGCAAAAATGCAAAATTCCATAATATCAATGTAAAAGTATGTAAAAGAATATAATAAATGAAAATTAACATTAATAAAAATGTGAATATTTAAAAATGCAATCTTTATACTTTTTTATGTTTTCTAAATTTCTTATAATAATACACATTTTTTTGTAATAAGAAATCTTAGGAATAGTACATAAACATGTAAGAGTCATTGCTTAGAGAAGAGCCAGGATTCTACAATCTTATATCTGAGGGTTCCCTGTGATTAAAAATTATATAAATCATTCAGCAGCTTTTGGGTGTTTGGCAGTAAATATTTGCTCTTACTCAAGGATTTGTCTTTTAAAAATTATATTTTGCTTCCAGTTTATATGTACACTATTTGTTGAAGTCTGACAGACATATAGAATATGCATAATGAAAACTGCACACATTCTATGCAAAACTCAGTGAATTTTCACAAAGTGAGCATCCCTACAAAGCTGGCACAGATCAAGAAACAGAATATTGCCAGATACCCCAGAAGCTCTCAGACCTTCTTCCATCATCACCACCTCAAAGATAAGCTTTATCCTGCCTTTTAATACCATAGATTAAAAAAAATTTTAGTTGAGTTTTTTTTTTAACCATACATAGAGGGAATCATATAGCATGGACTCTTTTGTTTCTGGCATCTTTATCAATGTTATATTTGAGAAATTCATCCATGTTGTTGTTTATAGCAATAATTCATTCATTCTTACAGCTGTGTAGTATTCTATTTTATAAATATACCACAATCTATTTATGTAGTCTATTGCGGGTAGATAGTCGAGTTGTTTCCAGTTTTTTATAGTGGTACTATTTAACAATTCTATGACTGTCCTTGTACATATCTCTGGGTGAATAAATGCTTGGATTTCTATTGGGTCTATTCATAATTCCCTTTGAAGGATATTTTTGTTTTTTATAGAATTCTCGGTAGGTAATTAGTTTATTTTTCAGTATTTTAAAAATGTCATCTCAGCCCATGTTTCTGCTGAAAATGGTTGTCAGCTTAATTGTTGTTCCTTTGAAGGTATTTTATTTTACTTCTCTGACTGTTTTTGATATTTTCTCTATGTCTTTGGTTTTCAGTGGGTTTATTACTCTGTGCTAGGAAGTGTGTGTGCTTATATTCATCCTGCTTGGGGTTCTTAGTGATTCGTGAATCTGTGTCTTCATGTCTTTTGTTAATTTTGAAAAATTCTCAGCCGTCATCTCTTCAAGTATTGCTTCTGCCTCATCTCCTTTTTGTCTCTGTGAAGACCTCGAGGATAAAGGTTGACCAGATGTCCAAGTTATGTTTCTGTGCGTCTTTCTTATTCTCTGGGATCTTGATCCCTTAAGGTCTGGCTTCCTAATTAGCTGATGGGATAGGTGAAACTTTGTACAGTTTCTCCATGTCTTAGGGGCTGCTTTCTGCAAAACTCAATCTCTGTCCAAACTACTTGACAAGTGCCTCAGGAGGGAAAGCTACCTGGAATGTCAGGATTACCTCCAAGAGTTTTCATTCTCTCTGGGGGTCTTGGCCTGTTTGACCTCTGCTGCTTTGAGACCTCTCTGATAGCTTCACATTACAAAGGATGTCACCCAGCCTTTCTAATTGTTCTCAGTGGGAGAACTGGACTTCTGCCAGCGAATCGTCCCCTAAACCTTTGGGAATTAAGTTGTTGATACTTTGAGGTTGTTTATCACTGCGTCATAAGATAGTGCATCCCAATTACATAGCAGAGATTGTTGGTGAGCATGTGGGATCATAATCCCTGGAGCCCCTTGCAAGAGCTTCTAACCCTGAGGTTTGCAGGTGGAAGGGGACTAGTAGTCCAGGAGCTCTGAATGGAAACGTTTGTTTTCTAAAAGAGCAGTAATGATAGTGGGGCCTTATCAATGTATTCTTTAGGATTATATTTCCAGAATGGTTCTGCTTCTGATTTTGGAGACCCACTTGATTTCTAGTATGTTTCTGAAGTAGACATTTTCCACACAGATGAATTTTTAAAATTTAGCCACAAGTATTAAGCATGATGGAATTGATTGTGTAAATCTTTTTGAGCTCTTCATGGTTGGTGATTTTGGGACTGTCACAGTAAATTTCTTATTTTTAATCTTTTTTTTCCTGCTTATAAAAAGAATGCTCACTAATTTATTAAAAATATTCAGGAGAACAGAAATATTCAGTAACAAAGTGAAAGCTTCTCCACACCTCCTTGTCTTGATAAGAACTGTTAATATATGACATTTTAATCTAGATCATTTCATGTAAATACAAACATATACATTTTTAAATGAGATCAAACTGTATATGTTGTTCTACAATTTGTTCTTTTCATTCAGAAATATCTTGTAGATTCTTTCTGTGTTCAAGCGCTCATTCCTTTTTTTAAATGTTACACACTATTCCATTGTATAGATGTACCATAATTGACTAAGGAAATAGCCTTATTGCAGACATTTATTGTATGTAATTTAATATAAGGCAAGATTTAAAAATTTCCCTTCAAAAAATAGAAATTATTTTGCATTCGCTCTATTAGACTTCAATCAATGCTGTTGTAAACAGGGCTTTGCATGTCATTTTAAAATGCAATACAGTGATTGATGATTGTCTTGGTCTGCTAGGACTGCAATGGCAAGTACTCCACAACAGGTTGGTTTAAACGACAAGAATTTATTGGCTCACAGTTTGGAGGCTAGAAGTCCAAAATCAAGAGGTTGGCAAGACCACCCTTTCTTCCAGAGCCTGCAGATTTTTGGTGCTGACTGCACTTCATCACACGGGGATACCCTTTGTCTCCTTTTGTGGTGTTCTCTGACTTCTGGCTTCCCTGACTGTGTCCGAATTTCCTCCCTTTTTAAGGCATCCAGGCATATGGAGTAAGACTCACCTTGATTCAGTGTGGCTGCACCTTAACAAAAATAGCATCTTCAAAAGGTCCCCTTTGCTGGTTGGCTCATACCCCCAGGAACCCGAGCAAAGACCAAGATCATGTCTTTTGTTGGGTATGTGATTCCATCTCTCATCACTACCTTATGGAAAATAGGAATCTGCCCCTGTGGCAGGAGCAAAAAACCAGCAAAACCCAAAACACCTCATACAAAGTGAATGGACACCTGTGGCCTGGGCAAAATGGCAAGTGATTGTTTCACAAAATACACAGGCAGAAAAAAAGCAGTATTTCTAAATTATTATTTTAAATATGTAAATGAATTAATAAATTACATATTTTATGTCTTAAAATATGTAAATACATCAGTATATTAAATATTATAGGTAATATTTGAGTAGTTTATTCTGGCCCTATAAAGTATATATTCAAATTGACCAAAAACCTTTCTTGTGTGTGCCTTTTCATTTGGGTCACTTGGTATTTGGGTTTTTGCCTTACATTTGAGTATATATAGTTGTTTTTTCACAATTTCTCTTGCTATTACAAATAGTACTGAAATAAATATATATATATATATTTTTTTACATGGGCAGGCACCGGGAACCGAACCCGGGTCCTCTGGCATGGCAGGCGAGCATTCTTGCCTGCTGAGCCACCGTGGCCCGCCCTAAAATAAATATTCTTAAGCATCGTGTACATGTGGGTAAATTTGGAATAATGGTCTATCAACGGAGACGATTGCTTAAAATGTATATATATATTGCCAAATTGCCCTCATAAAACTTACAACAGTTTACACTCTTAAAACAGTGTAGGACAGTCCCCCTGGGCAACACTTTATT
The DNA here is from genome assembly GCA_004026745.1 of Myrmecophaga tridactyla. Classification (NCBI taxonomy): domain Eukaryota; kingdom Metazoa; phylum Chordata; class Mammalia; order Pilosa; family Myrmecophagidae; genus Myrmecophaga; species Myrmecophaga tridactyla. Next base: position 26,839 of record PVIY010011731.1, read on the forward strand.
AAACTCAATGGTTTCGGAGCGTTTCTCACTGAATTGGGTTGGGCCTTTGGGGCTAAGAAGGAGGAGGAATGATTCCAGGCCCCAGGTGTCCCCAGAGGCGGGAGGGAGGCTGCCGGTGACCAGCCACCAGGCATGAGCACGATGGGGCTAGAGGGAAGCTACGGGCCTGGACAAGGTCCGGGGCACAGCCCAGCTAGCCTCCCTGCCTCTGCGAGCAGCTCTGAGCCTGGGCTGGGAGTGTTGTATAGACAGGTGAGTGAAGAGCCCCGCGGATGCAGATCTACTAGTTTTCAGGGTCAGACCATAGATGGTAAAGAAAGTCCCTGGAGCTGTGGCGAGAAACTCCGGCCACACCCAAGGGCACTGGGGCCCTTAGGGTGAGACGGTGTCTCATCTGGGTGGGAAGAGATGGCTCCTGCAGGTGGTTCAGGGCCTCGCTGACCCCGCGTCGAGGTGACCGGGACCCAGCCCACTGCCCTGTGACAACTCCACGATCATCACTCTGTGGCCGCTTGCCCGCCAGTGAGTTTTGATTGTTTCTCATCTCCACCATTTACAGGTATGGAAGCATCGGCGGCAGGGGGGCGTGTCCCTGTCCGGGTCTGGGATGACCTTCTCAAAGGCCTGAGAATGCGGCCCACCACCCCCACTGACCTGGGCTTCCAGACAGGGTGCTGCAGGGCTAATAAGAATTTTTTCTTTAACTTTTTTATTATATAGTATAACATATATACAAAGCAAAGAAAGAAAAATGCAATAGTTTTTTTTTTTCCTTTTGGCATGGGCAGGCGCCAGGAATCGAACCTGGGTCTCTGGTATAGCAGGCAAGAACTCTGCCTGCTGAGCCACTACGGCCCACCCAAAGAGAAATAGCTTTAAAGCACTCTTCAACAAGTGGTTACAGGACAAATCCCAGAGTTCGTCATGGGCTACCATACCATCCTCTCAGATTTTTCCTTCTAGCTGCTCCAGAAGGCTAGAAGGCTTAACTAATTTTTAATTATCACAATCAACTTTATTCATTCTTTCTTGTTTTTTTGTGAAAAATAACATAAATACAAAAAAGCAATAAATTTCAAAGCACAGCATGACAATTAGTTGTAGAACATATTTTAGAGTTTGACTTGGGTTACAAGTCCACAATTTTAAGTTTTTACTTCTAGCTGCTCTAAGATACTGGAGACTAAAAGAGATATCAATTTAATGATTCAGCATTCACATTCATTTGTTAAATCCTTTCTTCACTGTATAACTCCACCATCATCTTTGATCTTTCCATCCCTCTCTTTAGGGGTGTTTGAGCTATGGCCATGCTAACTTTTTCATGTTGGAAGGGGCTGTCACTAATATGGGTTAGGGAGATGGAACTATCTGATGTTCGGGAGAGGCTGGGCCCTCTAGATTTCAGGACTTATCTGATCCAGGGACCCATCTGGAGGTTGTAGGTTTCTGGAAAATTACACTAGTGCATGGAATCCTTTGGAATCTTATATATTGCCCTAGGTATTCTTTAGGATTGGCTGAAATGGTCCTGGCTGGGGATTGGCAGGTTATGATAAGTAGCAAGGCCTACCTGAAGCTTGTGTAAGAGCAACCTCCAGAGTAGACTCTCCACTCTATTTGAACTCTCTCTGCCACTGATACTTTATTAATTACACTTCTTTTCCCCCTTTTGGTCAGGATGGAATTATTGATCCTACGGTGCCAGGTCTGGATTCATCCCTGGGAGTCCTCTCCCACGCCGCCAGGGAAACTTTCACGTTGGAGGTCATGTCCCACGTAAAGGGCTAATAAGAATTTTACAACAGAAAAATTTCAGAAAAGGTCACTCATGACTCTACAATTCACTTGGAAGATAAATGATGTGAGAGGAATGCATGTTTCTGTGTGTGTGTGCCCATGTGCATATGTTCCATGCAACCCATTTTATTGAGTGTCTTCTCTGCACCCTGCTGTTCTGGGGATGGGAAGACAAATTTAAATTAAATGGTCTTTGCTCTCCAGCAGCGCCTGGTGGGGCACAGGTCAGAGAATAGATCCGTAATAAACCACATCAAAATTCAGCCACTTAAACCAACATTTGTTATTTCTTGGGTTTTCCGTGGGTCAGCCGGGCAGTTCTCCTCTGGGCCGGCTTGGGCGGTTCCACTCACAGTCTGGCAGGTTTGGGCATCCCAGTGGGACGGCGCATTTCTGCTCCACACAGCCTCTCCTTCTCCAGGGTAGCCTGGGTCTCTTCCCTTGGTGATCTCAGGTTCCAAAGCACACAAGCACTTTCCAGGTCTCTGCTTGCATCGCATTTGCTCTGGTCCCATTGGCCAGAGCAAGTCATACGGCCAAGCCCAGCATCAGTGAGGGAGGGGTCTCCCAACAGACATGGGGAGGTGTGAACAAAGTGGGGCCATCCTTCAACAAGTGATGAAGGGCCGGGGTCCGGGGTGGGGGGGTGAGAAGATGGATCTGTTTTGCCAGACTCTGTAACACGGAAAATTCTAACAGCCTGCCATCTTATAAAAAGAACGCCTATGTAACTCCAAAGCTAAACCAAGTGTGGCCAGGTTGGGAATGGGTCTCGGATCAGTCCCATCCCTCTTTGATTCAACCAGTCTCTGGCATGGAAAGAAACCTTTGCACTTAGAGTTTTAATGATGGGCTTTTCTGTGTCCCACTCTTGCCCCTTCCACACACACACACACCCACCCACCCACCCCAGGGCTTGGCTGCAGGAAAAGGGTCTTCTGGGAGTTGTTGGAAGAGCCAAGCACCCAGGTTGGATCAGGAGGCTGCGACCAGAGCTCACAAAGGGGTGTGTGTATGGTGCTGGGGGGTTACAGAGAGCCTTCAGCCAGTTCTCCAGCTGGATTGTTGCGCTGTTAGACGTGATTCCATGCTAACAGCTCTCTTTGAGCATTTTCCCATGTGTTTGGAGGCATCCGGGAGTAGTTGGCTGTTAGGTGCCTGGCAGAAACGAAAGCCCTGGGGTTGGGGTGTCCCTCCTGAGAGAAGGGGTCACTTTCCAGCTGTCTCCTCTCTGTTGCTACTGGACACCAAGGAGAGCACAGAGGGAGCAAACTTGAGGCTGGTTAGGGCCAACTCTAGCAGCCAGCTCTGGCCAGATGCCCAGATGCTCTCACTGCTGCCCCTGCTGGGCTAGAGGACAATGGGTCCCCAGAGGCCCCTGGCCCAAGGTGAGGGGAGCCTCCGGCCACCTCTCCAGCTCTATCGTCACAATGGGGTGGGGCATAATTCCTGTCTTGTAAGGTCAGAGGAAGCTCTTCTGCAAAATGGGTTTCCATATGACAACTAGGGTCTCTGGTGGCACCCTGAGTGCATGCGGCTGTCGGAGACGCTGGGTGGGACACAGCTGCCTCAGTGAGCCTGACATCCGAAGGGTCCCTGGGTCATCACTGAGCAGCGGTTTCAGTTCCCATGCTAGAACCCAACTCTCAGCTCCCAGATGGCACTGCTGAAGGGGGAGGGGCGGGACTCCGGAGACCAGGTTTAATCCCTGGCTCCTCCACTTCATTTCCTTAGACTTTTGGACATTGTTTAATCTTTCCGAGGTGCAGCTTCCTCTCCCCTAAAATGGGAGAACTCTGCAGCGTAGTTAAGAGGTTGAATAGGGTGACATGTGGAAGGTGCTTGACAAACCCTCTCCACGGTGACCCCGAGGGCAGAGACCCTGCTTGTCTGCAGATGGCATCGTGGCGTCGTGCCCAGCAAGCTCCCGGGAGCTGCCCTCCTGGTGGGGTCCTTGCGCAGGGGCTGCCCACCCAGCTCACCCTCCATCAAGCGGGACGGGGTTGCAGGAGAAACTGCTTAGAATGGGCCTCCCTTCCCCAGCTTTGCACTTTCAGAATCAAACAAAATAGTTTTGGGACTGTTTGCTCCTTCTGATAACGTGGTAACCTCTCCCTTCCCACCCCCATCTGGTGTGGACAATAAAGAGGTCGCTATATACATTCAGGTTTTAGAAACACTCATGTTCGATGGACAAGACAAGGAAGGGGTAGGGAAGCGGAGAGGTGGGAGGTGCCTACTGAGGATGGATTACAGAGGAGGGAGACTTGGCCAAAGGAAGCATGTCTTTCCCAGGGATTTCCCCTGAACCAGCCCTCCTTGCTTTAGCTAGTCCCTCGAGGGGACTGAAACAACAATGGACATTTACCATCTCAACATTTCTGTGGTTATGAAACCAGGAGCAGCTCATGGGTGGCTGAAGAGGCTCTCAGGACCTGGAGCTGAGCTGTCGTCCAGGGCTGCTGCCTTCCTGGGGGCTGAACCAGGGTCGAAGGGCCCAATTCCGGGACGGCCGTTCACATGCGGCCAGTGGGTGCTGGCAGTGGGTGCTGGCTCTGTCCAGAACAGTGGACAGACTGTTCGAGTCACTCCTAGTCCCTCAGGCCCTGCCCATGTGACACCCCCCTGCCCTGGGACTCTCTGAGTGTCCTCACAAGATGGCAGCCAACTTCCCCCAGAGGGGATCCCAGAGACAGCAAGGTGGACGCTGCAGCAGCTTTATGGTCTGAAGTCACATACCATTGGAGTAAAGAAGGCTCCAGAGGCGTCTTTGGGCAGTGGGTGTCCTGGGGCAATGGGGAGCTTGCTGGTAAGGCGGTCATCAACAACCCTTCTTCGCCTGCATCTGCAGCCCTGCCTGGGGTCCTGGGAGTGACTCGAACAGTCTGTCCACTGGGGGGACTCCTGGAGAGGAGCTCAGCTGCACACCGACCTCTCTGGACACTGCTCAGATGCCTGCCCTCCCAGGGAAGGGCCGTCTGCCTGGGCAAGCTGGCGCCCCTGCCCTGAGCTGAGAGGGCCTACGGGGAGAGCAGACCAGCGGCCTGCTCCAAGGAGGGGGCAGAATGGGCCTCAAACAGATACTTGCCTACCTGGCCTGTCCCCTCACCTGGCAGGTCCTTGGCTGCCTTGCTCACCTGGCCTACCTGGTGCTGTTGGGAGACAACCCCCCCCACCCCCCACCAAGCTGCTAATTCAGCCACAGCAGTCCCAAAGCCTTGGGAGCTTCACCATTAGTGAGCCATGTTCTGGAGCCAGCCTCGGGCCAGGGGTGCCTGCGTCTCTGAGCCAGACCTCCAGGGTGCCCTCTGCTGCTGTCTTGCACTTGCCCCCTACTTTGCACTTTGCTCCCTACTTTGGGTCACCCACCCCAGGCCCCAGTCTGCAGTCCAGCTCCCTGCAGCAGGGTCTGCAGCCCTGCCTGGAAGCCCAGCCCAATGGGATCACCCGACCTGACTCCCTGACATGAGACCTCCATAAGCTGCAGGACTCGAGGCCTCCGGTGACACACAGACTCCAAGTATTGGACCTGCTCAGACCCCTCTGAAGTGGAAACACATCAGCGTGAGGGCCTCACCTGCCCTGGACTGTCCCAGCTGAGGGCAGCCCAGCCATGGGGCCATCCCTGCTTTGACTGGGCTCACACTGAGGACCCAGCATGCTTTGCAGCCAAGCTGTCCCAGGACTTGGCAAGGTCTTTCTTCCAAGCCGAAGGATTTGCAGGAAGGCTGAGAGTTTGGGGAAGGGGGAGGCCTCAGGGAGAAGCAGGTGGCACTGCTGCAGATAACAAGACCAGTTCTTCGGCTCCAGCCAAAACCAACCAGAATTCCTGCGATGGATTCGCCAGCATCTTATTTCTGAGCACAGTCACCTCTCCACCCTCCCTTTCCCTCCTTGGCCTGCTTGGCACCAGGAGGAAAGGAGAGGAGAGGAGAGGAGAGGAGAGGAGAGGAGAGGAGAGGAGAGGAGAGGAGAGGTGACCCAGCAGCTGGAATAAAGTCAGTAATTAGAAAAGACCCCTGAATCACCAGGGCCCTTGACTGCCAAGAGCATTCTCTTGAAGGTTTTCCTCTCTCCAGCTGCTGTTTCCCAGGGGCAGGGACTTACAGCGGTTGCTTTTAGGCCAACTGTCCTTGACTCAGAGGGCTGAGGCACCCAGGAAGGAGGGGAGCCAGATGTGGGGTGAGGGAGGGGAAGCATCAGAGAATGGCCTTGCCCAGAAAGACCGTCTCTGAATTTGGAAGCACAAATACAATAATAATAACAATATACTCTAGTCAGTGTGCCAATTACTGCAGCCTGTGCAGTGCTGGGCCTGGGGCTGGCTGCTTTTTGCAAACTCCCTCTCCCTTAAACCTCCTGTCACCCTAGGAGGGGCTCTGCTGATGCCCCTCTTTGGATCCTGTGGAAGCAGAGGTTGTCTGAGCTTAGCTGCCTATTCCAGCGTCAGAAGAGATTCTCTCCTTTGGCCCTAGGGGCTGTTTCTTGAAGTGGAGGAGGGCTGCTGTGGCAGAGCCTGCAGGACCGCCCCCAGGGCTCCCAGGGCAGGGTTGCTGGACTTGAAAACTGCTGGGGGCATTAGAAGGGAAGAGGCGAGGGTGGGTCAGCCAGCCGTCGCTGGTGCCAGGTCTGAAGGGCTCCAAAGGTAGCGGGAACATCCCAAAAGGAAAAAACTCGTGTGACCTTAACCAGAGTCTGGATCATGACCTTTTGCAGGCTACACCCTCAAAGGAATGGTGAGAGGCATCTTAACCTCCCAGGTGCCCTGCCCTGCAGATCTGCTGAGGCTCGGAGCCCTGGGTTCCACTCAGACCTCTCTCTCTTCTGCTCTTCTCTGGCTAGGTGCAAGCTCTGTGCTCACTCTCCCCACCCCCCAGGCTGGCAGACGGGGGAGCTGGCCTGATTCCAGAAAGCAGAAAGGGCAGGCTGTGTCCTCCTTCCTCTACAATCATCAGAAGCAGCGTGAGTCATGGGTTTGTATTTTTAGCAACCCAGAGGAATCTGCTGCGTGGAAAAGAATGTGAGGGGACACTTGCACACTTAGTGGAACAAGAGCAATTAATTTCGATCCATCCTGCAGGGACGGGGGTGGCAAAGGAGGTGCTCTAATCTGATCCAAGAGAGTAGAGAGAGGCAGAGGGTGGGCAGGCAGAGTTGGCAGTGCCCCCTGGATATGGGGGTGAAGGTACCCCCATATCCTGGGGGCAGCAAAGCAGAGCTGCCTCTCTCTGGGGGCAGCTGGCATGTTCTGGGAGCTCTGGGCAATTCGGGGAGCTTTTCTGCTCGGTCAGGGCTGCTTTACATGGAGAGGTCAAAGAATGAGGACTCTTCCCTGTCGGGTCCCCAGCCCCTCCCGGGAGTCGGGCCCACTTCATTCACGTGTTTCTCATCGGTGTCAACGTTGTCACTATGGGCCAGAGCCCTGGAAGTCGGGGGCACATGCTGCCTGCATGAGCTCATCGCATCAGCCCTGGGAAGGAGCTGCTAAAGTGATCCCAATTGTTCAGACAAGCAGAACGAGGGCCCGAGGGTCTGGCTTTCAGAGATGGATGAGCTGAGAACGAGGGCATTCTCGAGGGTCCTTCTCCACTCCCTTTGTTCATCACGGCCTTAGCCCAGCAGAGCTAAGGGGCAGTGTGGCCACAGGAAGGGGGAACATTCCTAGGGCCTGCACCCCGCAGCCCTACTCCTCTCCCTATTTTTTCGGAAGTAGGCTCTTTTAAAAGGGAGGCAGAGAATTCTTGTGAGTCTTGACTTAATGGCTGCAAATCAGTTGTAAAGGTCTGTGGGGCCTGAGGAATTGCGGTTTAAGTCGGGAATAAACAGGGAGAGGACACTTGGCCCTGGGACTGCCTCTGTGCTGGCCACCTGCGTGAACTTAGGCAAGGCCTCTTCGCCGGACCCAGGAGGTGCGTGAGGCCTGCCCTGCCCTGGAGGGGGAAGCAGAGGTGCCAGCCTGGACCCCTGCTTTGTGCATCTCACCCCACTGGTTTCCTGTGGTGGCTGACAAGTTAGCACAGACCTGGTGGCTTAAAGCCACTGGCATTATTCTCATATCGTAAGGAGGGCAGAAGTCTGAAACAAGCAGGGGGGTGCTCCATCCAGGGGCTCTGGGGGAGAACCCTTCACCCCTCCGGGTTCTGCTTGCCTGGTGGCCATTCTCTCTGCCTCCTGTTTACCTGCCTGGCTCTTGTAAGGCCCTTCTTGCTGGATTAGGGCTCCCCCGAATGATCAAGGATGATCCCCCATCTCAAGACCCTTACATTACTTACATCTGCAAAGACTCTTTTTATCAGGTCACCATCCCAGGTTTGGGGGATTAGCATGGGGACGTGTCTTTTTGGGGCCACCACTCAGCTTGGTGCACACCCCCTGCCCGAACTGCACCAGGGGGAGTCCTGCTACTGCTGGGACCATGGCATCCAAGGCCCTGTCCCATCTGGTTCCTGCCCTTTCTAGCTTTGTCATCCATGGGAAATGTGGGAAACACTGAGCTGGCAGGATCCACCACTGCTGTCCTCTTGACCAGCCTCGCTTAGGCTCTCTTCCGGGAGATGCGTTTGTCCAACAAGAGCCCTGACTTGGAAGTGACAAACCACACTTTGGGAGTCTGCTCTGACCCTGGTCCCTTGGCCCTTGGCCCAGTGTTCCTGGACCTCAGTTTCCCTATGTGATCCTTTGACGATCCATGAAGCAAATTGGCCAAGGAAGGGTAAACCCATGTCTTCCCTGCTTAATAACCATGGTTGAGCAGAGAACAGAATGCAAGGACAGGTGGGGAAATTCTCCAGGAAAGTGAAAAGCATGAAACAAATGAGGTGCATTATAACTCCCACTCCAGGGGCTCTTGGACACCTGACGCCCGGATGTGCCCGAGCCTCCTGAGACGAGCTTGTCAGTCCTAACAGGTCAGCTCCCTCTGCTTCTGGGAGGAAAAACAAGAGATTTCTCAGGGGAACCTCCCAGCCAAGAGGTAGCTCCTTGTGTCCTCTGTTTTTGTCACTTCCAAGCTGTTTCTCCTTCTCTTTGGCTTCCTGGTTCCTTTGGGGTGCCCAGAAGACAAGCTTGAACCCCCGAGACACACGTGTGAAGGTGCAGCCCTTGTCCAGAGATGCCCCATCAGAGCTATCAACAGCATTTGAGTGGGAAGGTGGCTCAGGAGGCTTGCAGGGAATCTCCAGCTCCCAACTGTACCCTGACAGTCAGGCTGTACCCCGGAGCAGACCACCCTGAGAGAGCAGCTCTCCTCCCAGACACCTGCCTGGTCATCCCCCACTCACCAGCCCCAAATCCACTTACTCTGTTGTTTAGCACTCGTGGGCATTGCTGGGGCCATTGGCAATGGCCCATCCCTTGGCCAGTTGGTCTGAGTTCCCCCAGGAGATGGAGGCAGGAGCTGTGGGCTGGTCAGCGAGGGCCCCTTCCAACCTTCAACACCATGGCCAAATGGGGAGACCCAGGGTGGGGTGTTTGTAGACGTGCCTTCCTTACTACCCACCCCATCACCCATCTTGGTCCTTCCTCCGTCGTGAAACCCCTCGCCGTGTCCAGCCTCCATATCCACACTGCCTGCCCCTCGCCGGCACTTCAGCAGCTCACGAAGGTCCTATTGAAATTGCCCTGCACTTTAATTTTAAAATATTTTATAATTGTAAAATCCACGTAACAATGTTAAGTTTTTGGGAAACTTAATGGTCCCAAAATACAAAAAAAATAAAAATAAAAATTAAAAAAAATAGCCTGTGCACCCTCTGTCCTAACACGACCATTTTCATCTTATCCTTGTCCCTTCCCATTCTCACCTGCATTTCACCTGTTTTTGGTCCCTCTGATTTGTTCAAATTAGATTTTCTAAAAGACTGCTTTTAGAAGCACCTCTCTGGCTCCCCCCTCCCACCCCTGCCCCAAATCCTTAGGTATCAAGACCCTCCCTGCTCTGTCTGCCTAAGTGAAGCCCCTCCTACATTATGTCTGCTCCTTTCCCCACTAGCTGGTGGCTTGCTGTTCTGGGGACACAGTCCCATTCTGGCCAGCTCTGTGGCTGCTCCACCACCCACCTCCCTCTTTCTTATTAGTCAGAAAATTGATTCCATTTTAAATCTTTTTTGATTTTATCATGAAGAGCTTCAAAGGAATTCATTTACAATAGGTCCTTCTCAAACCCTGTGGTTTGTTCCCCAAGGCAGGCATGTTGCCTGCAGGCTGCTTTGGGTTGTGCACATGAGGTCCACCCGCCTCAGGTGTGGTCCATGAGGACAATCGTCCTCTCCATTGAAAGGAGAACTGTCACCTCTGCCTCCAGGGCCACCAAAGGACAAAGAAGTAACATTTATTGAGCACCTGTTATATGCAACGGGCTGTGCCAGGTGCTGGGGGTGCAGGCAAGGTCTTAGCAACCCCCCAGCCTGCAAAGTCCACACACCCGAGGGGGCAACAGCTCTGCACCAAACCCCGGGTGAGGTGCTCGACCGAAGGGGCGTACGAAAAAGGAAGGGGGGCAACCAACTCAGCCAGGGAGGCCGGGGAAGACTTCGCACAAAGGTGACATTTGACATGGACTGTGGGTAAGTATTTTCTGAGCTTGGGCCAAGAAGGAAGAACCTTCCAGATCTCTTCAGGAGATAAACCTGTGAAAGGGTGAGGCACACCTCAGGACTCTGCGCTCACCTTGGTCAAGGGGGCTTGCTGAAGGTAAGCAAGCATGCAGACATGGAGAAGGAACTTGGAAGCTAAGTCAGTGTCAGCTGGCAGTGTCGCAGTTGCCAGGTGAAGGATTTTGCATCAGAGCCCCCGAAGTGAAACCACTGAGGGTTTCTTGGGGTAGACTGGTTGGGGTCCAGAAAATCGCTTTGTAGGGAGCAGCCTGGTGGATGGGGAAAGAGTGTAGGGGCGGTGGGGACATAGACCCACAATGGGGATGCAATAGCTCAGGGAAAATGGTGGCAGCCCGGTCTCGGTGAGAGGGTGGAGATGCAGGGAGGCTTTAAGAAGCACTCAGGAAAGAGTCACCACAGCTCACAGACATACTGAGGGACCCCTTGTGCCCCAAGAGAGAGAAATATAAGGGCACCCCGAGACTTTGAGTTATGGATCAGGGGGAAGAAACCAACTAGGGGAAGAGACATGAGTCTAGTTCTGTCCAGTCTAGTCCATCGAGTTTGATGGACTAGGGGGAGATTCAGGTGGAAAGGTGAAAAAGGAGGTGAAAGTACAGCCCTAATGGGGCATTTCAAATCATAAAAATACGATGCAGATGCTCAATATCTTGGATACGGGTAACAGAAAACACAGCACATGGTGATACATTTTCTCTCGGGGTGCACTTAGGTGTTCTTTCTCTGGGGCACCCCAAGGCATCAGGTCAACGGAACTGGGAGGCTGGGGTGGGGTTGGTGGGTCAGGGATTGGGTGGGAGGATTTGGAGGTGAGCAGCAGAGAGAAGCAAGCCAACACGCCGTTGCTTGGGCTTGGGGGATGAGGGCAGAGGGGAAAAATGCAGAAGGGAAACAAGAAGGGCGTTGCCTGTGAGCATCACAAACCTTGCCTGCTTTCTCCCCACTTAGACCTGCCTAGTGCAGCTACGTGTTTAGGCACACACATGCACCTGTGCACACGCATATACACATATGCACACCTGTGCATACTCAGCAGAAGTGGGGAACTTGCAGCTTTGAGAAGAGCCACAGAGAGCTGGCAGGGGTCTCCTGTCTACCCCAACCCACGTAAGCTTTCTGAAAGCAGAAGGCACCATCTCCATCTCTACCTTCCACTTGAGCCATTTTCTCTGGAGCGGTGGCACCTCTACTCCCATTCGCTTGGGAAGCAAGTGTCCCCCAAGAAACAAGAGCCTCCAACCTTTCTCCAAAGATAGTCCTGGGTGGTCCCTAAACTGCAGGCTTGTTTTATCTCCCAGGGAGAGCATCTTTTCAACGCCAAGGGAGATTTCCAAATTAACAGCTGCCTGCACCCGAGTCAAAGTCTAACATCCATGGGGAGAGGCTGGGCTACAGGAGGTGGGCTCAGGGGTCTGCTTTCCGCACATAGACCAGAGAATCAGACCTTTGGGGGAAGTACACTGGTTTGTCCAAAGGAGTGCGAGGCTTTCTAATTTTTTCCTTGTCTTTCTTCATTCTCCCATTAACTGGGTGGGGGGTGACCCCGCCCCCGACTTTTTCCCACTTTGGGCTCCTCTTCTGTATTGTCTTGTTTCCCCCCCCCCCCAAGTCTCTGTGTTGAGCTTCCATTACGGAAAGTGCTGTTTATGTCCAGGCGCCTTAAAAAGGCAGCGAATGTTTCTCTGGCTGCGGTCCTCTCTGCTTGTTTCCCTGGCAACCAGAGGCAGGGAAAACAGAACCTGTCAGATGGAAAATGTCAGTTACAGCAGGTCTGGGGAGAGCAGGGAAGAAGGGTGGGGAGGAGGGAGGAGGGGGAGAGAGAGCTGGTGGGCGCGGGGTGGGGGTGGGAGCTCACTCTCCTGCCCGCCCCCGGCTTGTACCCTCACCCAGGGAAGCCAGCAGACCCTGGAGGTGGCACTTTGAAGGAGAGGGACTGCCAGCCGTGGAATGAGGCTGAGCAGAGGAGGCGGGTGGGGGTGGAGGGGTAGGGGGAGAGAGTGCTGAGCGGGATTAGCAAACTGACTGGAGGCAGCGCTCCCTGCCCAGCTGATTACCCCATTGTTTTAGAGGTAATTAGGTCCAGGCGCTGGAGGCAGCGCTGCCATCTTAGAGACCTCTCACACCTGGGCGGGAGCGAGGAGAGGGGCGTTTCGGAAAGAGAACGAAAGCAAATCTGGTCCATCCGAAGGGTCTGGGAGCTGCCCAGTCCACCCTCCCTATTGATCCCTGCCCCCCCCCCCCCCTTTTTGGTATCAGTTGATCACTGCGTCTGCTGAAAAGAGGAACTGCCCTTTCAGTGGGCTGGGAAAGAGGTTCCGACAGAGCGTTAATATTAATCAAAACAGGCCCCTCTCAGAAGCACGGCAGGGGACCCGAAACAAAAGAAGGAGGTTTGCCGGACAGCCCCGAGTGTTACGACGGCGGAGAAGCAATCAGTTAATAGGGCTGGATTGGATGCCAATGAGGTGCGCCGCTGGGCTCCTGGGACCAGGGGGAGAGCGTGTGCGCGCCTGCGAGCGCGTGCGTGTGCGCGCGTGCACGTGTGAGCTGGGCATGCGTGTTCCCCGCACTTTCCTGCTGCCGTCCTCAGAAATTCCTGGAGTCCCCCTCAGTGTTCTGGGCCCAGGGGCCCCGAGCAGGGTGGGAGGAAGCCAGGCTGCTGTCCTCAGTCGGCTGAGCCCCCACCGAGTGCTTGGGGTGCTATTCAGACGGCATTTACTGAACAGCGATAAAACAGCCACACGGCGTGTGCATGAGTGTGTGTGCGTGGCAGGGTCAAAAAGAGGAGGTGGCGGAACTGTGTTCTTAAAGAAGACGAGAAGGAATGAGTTTGAGCTCAAGGGTGAGAGTGATCTCGGAAAGAGGCGAGGGAGAATTTGCCAACAGGAAGAGACAGCAAATAATCCTCTGGGTTATCTACAGAGAGAACTGGACGCTGCCTCCCACAGGATGGTCAGGTGGGGTTGGGCCCAAGCTTTCTTCTAACCCCCAGCTCCCGTCATTCTTGGCTCTGAAGTTCATGGCTGCCAGCTTCCTGGTTGGGGGTGTTTTAGATTGTAAGCTGCTGGAATGCGATATCTGAAACAGAATGGCTTTAAAGATAATTTTATTTATTCATTTACTTTTTAATTGACAAACCCAAACAACATACAAACACCAACTTTTTTATTAATCAAACCAATCAACACACAATATGAACATTCTTTTTTTCATCACATAGTTGTATGTTCATCATCATGATCATTTCTCAGAACATTTCCATCAATTCAGAAAAAGAGATAAAAAGAAAACAGGAAAAAAAATTCATGCATACCATACCCCTTACCCCTCCCATTCATTTATCACTAGGATTTCAATCTGATAAATTTATTTTGACATTTGTTCCCCCTATTATTTGTTTATTTTTAATCCATATGTTTTAGTCATCTATCTGTAGGTAGATAAAAGAAGCATCAGACACAAGGTTTTCACAATCTCACAGTCACGTTCTGAAAGCTATACTGTTATACAATCATCATCAAGAAACATGGCTACTGGAACACAGCTCTACATTTTCAGTCAGTTCCCTCCAGCCTCTCTGTTATGCCTTAACTAAAAAGGAAATACCAACATTCTTAACATACAAACATTCCATACATGGAGTATAATCAATGGCTCACAATATCATTACATGGTAGTATATTCATCACCATGATAACAGAATGGCTTTTAAAAAGGGGAATTTATTACATTGCAAGTTTACAGTTCTAAGGCCGTGAAAATGTCCTAAGGCGTCCAGGGAAAGATGCCTTAATTCAAGAAAGGCCGATGGGTCCAGAACACCTCTGTCAGCTGGAAAGGCACGTGGCGGTGACCTCTGCTAGCTTTCTATCCCGGCTTCATGGTTCATGAAGCTCCCCTGGGGGGTGTTTTCTTTCTGCATCTCCAAAGGTCTCTGGGCTCTAAAGCTTTTTCCAAAAAGGTTCCCTCTTAAAGGGCTCCGGTAATAAACCCCATCTTGAGTGGGTGGAGACACATCTCCATGGAAACCATCTAATCAAAAGTTACCCACTCAAGGCAAGGACACAAACGGACATTTGCACACTAATGTTTATAGCAGCATTATTTACAATTGCCAAGAGATGGAAACAGCCCAAATGTCCATCAACAGACAAGTGGCTAAACAAGCTGTGGTATATACATACGATGGAATATTATGCAGCTGTAAGACAGAATAAAGTTATGAAGTATGTAACAACATGGATGGACCTTGAGGACATTATGCTAAATGAGATTAGCCAGAAACAAAAGGTCAAATACTGTGTGGTCTCACTGATATGAACTAACATTGGGGAATGAACTTGGAGAATTTTAGCTAAGAACAGAGACCATCAGGAGATAGAAATAGGGTAGCTATTGGGTAATTGGAGCTGAAGGGAAACAGACTGTGCAACAGGATTGATTGAAAAAATTCAGAAATGGATAGCACAATACTACCTAACTGTAACATACAATAATGTTAGAATACTGAATGAAGCTGAATGTGAGAATGATAGAGGGAGGAGGGCTGGGGGCACAAATGAAATCAGAAGGAAAGATAGACGATAAAGACTGAGATGGTATAATCTAGGAATGCCTGGTGGGTACAATGATAGTGATTAAATGTACAGATTAAAAAATGTTTTTGCATGAGGAAGAACAAAGGAATGTCAATATTACAGGGTGTTGAAAATAGATGGTAATTCATATTTTAAAATTTTAACTTATGTGTAAGACTAAAGCAAAAAAATGTTTATTTGGTACAAAATTTATATTTTGACTAGTGCATTTCCTGATATATATAACTTATATGGACAGTTTAATTGAACACCATAAGTACATGGAACCTTGAGTAGGGCATGAGAATTTGTAGGTTTCTCCAGAGTGATGCCCCAATAAATCCCAGAGTGATTTGAACAGTGAATAATAAAGTATTTGCAAAGTCCCCTTGGGGGAATGGTGAGAAAGGGGGAAAATTCAACTTCCCCATGTGGAGAATTCCTGATACTCTCATAAGCAGTGGGGACAACCAAAGCAATAGGCCAAGCCCTCAGTATTGGGGTTTGTTCATATGAAACTTATCCCCGCAAAGGATAGGCTAAGCCTACTTAAAATTAGGCCTAAGAGTCACCCCCAGAGAACCTCTTTTGTGGCTCAGATGTGGCCTCTCTCTCTCAGCCAACACGACAAGCAAACTCACTGCCCTCCCCTTCTCTACATGAGCCATGACTCCCAGGGGTGTAAACCTCCCTAGCAATGTGGGAGAGAAATCCTAGGATGAGCTGGAACTCAACATCAAGGGATTGAGAAAACCTTCTCGATCAAAAGGGAGAAGAGAGAAATGAGACAAAATGAATTGTCAATAGCTGAGAGATTTCAAACAGAGTCGAGAGGTTATCCTGGAGGTTATTCTTACATATTATATAGATATCACCTTTTTAGTTAAGGCATATAGGAGAGGCTAGAAGGAAGTGTCTGAAAATGTAGAGCTGTGTTCCAGTAGCCATGTTTCTTGAAGATGATTGTATAAGGATATAGCTTTCGCAATGAGACTGTGTGATTGTGAAAACCTTGTGTCTGATGCTCCTTTTATCTACCTTATTGACAGATGCATAAAACATATGGATTAAAAATAAATAATAGGGAAAACAAATGTTAAAATAAATGTAGATTGAAATGCTAGTGATCAATGAAAGGGAGTGGTAAGTGGTATAGAAAAAAAAAGTTACCCACTCATAATTGGGTGGGTCCCATCTCCATGGAAACAATAAAAGGGATCCCACCCAGTAATATTGAATGAGGATTGAAGAACATGGCTTTTCTGGGGTACACAAGATTCAAACAGACACAGGGGGTAGGTTGTAGAGGATGGGGTCAGGGTCCAGCCCATCAGCCTGAGTTTCCCCGTGGAGGGAGGCGCTGGAGATGCTGGTGGGGTGGAACAAGCCCGAATGTAGCACAGTGGGGCCTCAGGCCCTAGCCGGGGCCAAGTTCAAGGGAATCTTTTGTCTTCTGGTATCCAGGGCAACCTCAAAAGTATATGGCCACTGTACTATCCAGTCCCCCTGAAGCATCCTTGAAAAGGAAACGAACCAAACCTCCAGATAGAAAACAAAGATAAAGCAATGCAACAACACAACCAGACCCGACTGACTCCGAAATGCCTGACGTTATGATTTGGCAGCAGCAGGAAAGGTAAACTGCAATCAGTGATTTTTTCCTCCCTCGCAGTTTTAAGTCCATGTCCTCTTTCCGTGCAATCTTCTCTCCTGCCAGTGGGTTTTTTGATGGGTACCCCGCTCTCTCCCATTGTTTCTCATGGGCCCAGGGAACTCACCAAGGACCCAAAGTTGTGGAGCATTTTCCTTTTTATTGTTGAATAATATTCCACTGCATGGAAATACTGTATTTGCTCATCCTTTCATCCCATGATGGAATTTTGGGTTTTCTGCTCCTTTTAGCTTTGTGACTAGTGCTAGCTATGCTCATGAGTGTACAAATTTTTGTTTGAACACCTGTCTTCAATTCTGTGGGGTATATACCTAGGGTGGAACTGCTGGTATGTGATAATTCTATGTTTAACTGACTAAGAAACCATCAAACTCTTTTCCACAGTGGCTGCACCATTTTGCATTCTCACCCATGATGCATGAGGGTTCCAATTTCTCCACATCCTCACCAACGTTTGTCAGCTAAGTTTTTTGCTCTGTAAACTCTTTTTCGTCTCTGTAGAGAAAATGAGGCAGTAATGGGGAGGGGCGTGTGAGCAGAGTGTTGCAGATGCCTTCTCACTTGGAGACCCACAGAGGCAGGATCAATGGGGCGAATCGCCAGGTCTGAGACCCTTTGGCAGGGTGGTGGCGGCTGTGGGCTTTGGAGTGGGAACCCCCCATTTGCCATTAGCTGTTTGACCTTGGGCAGGTTACCTTCCTCATCTGTAAAGTGGCGCCATGCTCACATCCCCCTGGCACTTGCCCCTGCTTACTGGACCATCTCCAACTCACAGTCTGAGTGACATCCACTGGGCAGAGATGTAGGAGGACAAGTGCTGACGAGGTAGTGTCCCTGGGAGCAGCCCTTGGCCGACGATGCCTGGGGAGCTGGTGATAAATACCATGGCTCCTTCTTCCCGCAGTGGGGAACTCTGAAGCATGTTCCACGATGTCTCCCAGGGCTCCCCAGCAGGATGGGGCCCAGGTGCTCTCAGCGGTGTCAATACCATGTCTTTCTTAGCTGCCTTTCCATCCCTGTCTCATTCCCCACTTCCCTACCCTACTGGTGTTTCCTGGATCCCCTTCCCAAAGAAATAGCTTGCACTCAAATCCTCGTCTCAAAGTCTACTTCCTGGGAAGCCAACCCAACAGGGGTGAGACTATCTACCTGAAACCGTTATCTTAAGGATGAAATGACCCTGTGTGTGTAAAGTGCTTGGTGCAGATTGCGACACAGAGGCAAGTACTCAGTGGATGTCAGCGGTCTATTAATGGATAATCCACTATTAAATGGATAGTAGAGAAATTTTGTAATTATCTGTCTGTTTTGGGGAGCCCATTTTCCCGGGGGGGGAGGGGGAAGTGAGCCAGAAACAAATAGGGAAACAGTTTAATTTAGAGCCCAGGCTTCTCACGCTATTAACAGCATCCAATGATGCACGTGACACAAAACGCTGTGCCTCTGTCCCATGACCACAGCACACGACGTGACAGTGGTTTGGTTTCCTCCTCATATTGCATTTTACTAAGGCTCAGTAGCAGATGAGCCAGCTTCCTCTTTGGTATACATGCTCAGCTGGGGTGGGGAGGCCTGCGGATGCCACTGTGCAGGTCCAGATGCAGAAATGGGTTTCAGGTAATCCACAAAGTGGATTAGCAGTCATGGAAAATAGAGAGGTAACTGTGCTCGTTTATAAATACCCTCATGGGGACAATCCGTGGAGGAGGTGCAGGCAGCGAGAATGGGGAAACCAACACTGCTGGAGAACCAGAACCAGGACAGGGGCGGGGAGGGGGCTCCACCCTGTCTTCTGCTGCCCCGTTCCGGAGTGGGGAGGCTGCCAGCTGGGAGGGACACATCTTATCAGCCTTTCTGCCAACACTCTGCAGCCTTTGAGAGCATGGCCCATCCCTTATCTCTCAAGAGCACATCCTCGGGACCTGGATTAAATTGCCCCTGCCCTTCAAAGATGGGATATTTTTAACTGGGCTTCCAGATCCCATGCCTCCAGGCAGGCTCCCCAAAGTCAATTTTCCTCCCAAGAGGACACAGTTTACAATTGGCCCAAGAGGGAAGTTATACAGCCAAAGCAGAGCAACGGAAGTTTCTATATAGCTACGCAGTTTTCAGTGCTGGCTTTTTAGGGTGGGTGGGTGGTGGTCAGCTCGGGCTGAGGTGGGGGTGGGGACGGTGGAAAGGGGATGGAGGCACAAAAGTCTCAAAGAATGGCTCAACAGCACAAAATGGTCTGCTGTCCTGCTCGCACTCTCAGCCGGCCAGTGCTCAGGAATTGCTCACCAATGACTCCAGGCAAGAAGAAAGAGGATCCAGCCTGTGCTGCAAGCCCCTGTGTCTCCCCATCGCCACTCACTCCCTCCTTAATCTATGCAGTGTGGAAGAGCTTTGTGCCCCTGCCACCTCTTCCCACCGCTGCTATGTATGCACCGTTCACGGTGAGAGAGAGAAACTGGCTTCTCCTCCTGGTCCCCCACCTGCCCTCTGCCCCAGCTCTGGCCCCCTGCCCAGGACCCTCCCTGGGCCTGCCCCATTTGCTGGGCAGCCTCATTCATCACTGCCAGCCCTGTGGTCCTCACTGGGTCACGAACTAGTCCTTCACCCTTGCCGGCGGCCCCCAGCAGGCAAGGGCATGGACTCTGTGTGTGTGTGTGTGTGTGTGTGCGCACACGCTTGTGCACCAGTGTCCAGGGGAAAGAGTAGGATGGAAACCCCGCCCTCTGTCAGAATCCAAGAAGGAAGACCAGAGCTCAGCACTGGGCCAGAAAGTAGGGGGTGGAAGAAATGGCAATAGGCCTACATTTTTGCCCTTTCAGAGTGCTCCCCTGTCTTCCCAATTTGTGTATGCCAGGCTGAACTCCATGCATTTTAAAACCAAGGAATGCATCTCGGTTTCTCTGGGTTCCTGCCCACGGGTCCTCGAGTGTCTGAGGCTGCAGCGCTTCGGGGCATTCAGCCTCCATGGGCTGTGGGCGCCGGCCAGGCTACTCTTGCTGGCTGGGAGTGGAAGTTCTGGGCGGCAGGGCTGGATTTTTCTCCATGCTTTCCCCGAGTCCTTTCTATAAATACCCGCTTCACGGCAGTCACCTACTCCATCACAGGGTCCCATCAAACGAGCCAGTTGAGCCCATAAATTATGGCACAAACCATTCCAAACAATAAAGGCAATTTTACTTACTGAACCATTAAATTTACATACTTAAATTAGACCCAACCAGACGTTGCGCGGGGATGTCTCGGGGCCAGGCAAACAATGAGTTTCGGGAAGTGCCGCCTTGTGTTTCCCCACCTTTCACATGAAATTAATGAGGTGCTTCAATTTAATCATCATTACAATCACATCTTTATTTAGTTCCTTGACTGGGTCTGACCCGCTGCGTTGGGCGGCCTGGGTGTGAGCCCTCTGCCCCGGGGAGGGGAGACAGCGCTCAGTCAGGAGGCCAGGGGTGGTTGCTGGCCGGGGCTGCACATATGCGGGCCCTCATTTCTCCCTCCTGGTTTCTCCTCCCAGGAGCCTGTGGCTTCCTCTTATCTTGAGCTCACAGCCGATGTTTGGGAGACACCCAGTGTCTCTCTCTTTCTTGACCCAAATGTTGGCTCGGATACCAAGCGTGGCCCATTGGATCTTCCGCATGCTTCTTGGCTCCTTCCATCTTCTCTATTTCTAACACTCGCGCTTTAACTCAGGCCCCCAGTGTGCCCTGTTACTGCCAATCCTCCGTGTGCTCTGGCTGCCAAAAGAGCAACTTACAGAGAGTGTAACCCTGACTCACTGTCCCCCAAAGCCCTCCAGGGCCGCCCTAGCTGCCTGAAAGAGGAAGGACAAATTCCTGAGGATGGCTCCCAAGGCTGCCCCTGCACCCTCCCCAACCCCCACTTCATTTCCCAGCCTTGTCTTTGGCCCTGACCTTTACTGTCTCCTAACAGTATTGCCTCTGTCTCCCCTCCTCCACCATGTCCTCCCACAGTTCGCCTGCCTCATTTCTCGGTGATTTAACTCGTGTAGCATTCTGACCTACAGAGACCTTCCCACCTCTGTTTGTCCTTTAACCCATCAGAGGCACAATTTCCTCCAGCTCCACAGGGGGCATTTCCAAATCCTCAGGTCAGGCCCTCTGCTCCCCAGGTGCCCCATGGACTGCCGGTGCAGGAATCCATCTCAGGGTGAGTCACATTCACCTCTGACCTCTCCATGCTGGCTGGCGCACAGGATGCTCAAAAATGCCCGCTGGACAAATTGATCAGGCCGAGGAGGGGGCAGCCTGCACCTCCTCCTCCCTCTCGGTTTGTGGGCTCTTCGCTGCCCCCAAATGCCCTTACTCTTCACTGTGCATGAGGAAGACCAGGAGATCCTACAGGTGGTTTGGCTCTGCAGAGCCCTGATGGGGAAGCACCCAGAGGTCATGGGACAGCAGCCGGTGGTTTCCAGGTGCTTCTGTGATAGAGGTGGAAACTGAACAAAGCCTGGAAAGCACTAGAAGGCATTAGGAAATTCTTCAGCTGAGCAGCCCTTAGGGGTACATTACCCTGTCATTTTGGAAAGGGGCCCAGGACAGATTTGAGTGCCAAGTTGGGGGTCCGAGGGGAGAATTGTCACCTGACCAGGCACCCCAGGTTTTGGGGAGTGGAGACCCACTGTCTTCTCCCTGCCCAAGAGTTGCTGGGACCTCCAGTGTCTCAAAGGCAGTTTGTAATATTCAGCCTCAGCGGAAGCCCCGTGAGAGAGTTGCTTATCAGCTCTGGGTAAACAAAGACACCTTAAAACAAGGCCCCGTGTGTCTTGCAGACACTGAACTCAGGCTGTCCCAGGAGGGCCGGGGGCCAGGCTGCTGCCCAAGCCGAGGAGGCAGGATTTCCCGGGTCAGGGACAGTCACGCACATACATTGTGATGAATGGCTGGATATCTGGTGTGAAAACCACTTTTAAAATGGCATTTTTGTCAGGGACAGTGTTCCACAGACAGTAAAGGTCATCCACGATAAAAGCATCGCCTGCATTTCCTGGGCAAACATGCCTAACCGCGCAGAGCACAATTCCTCGCGGATAAGCCATCTGTCTCGTCCCACAGAGGGGCCAGCGTGCGGGTTCTTTGCCCAAAGGGATGAGAGACCAGGAGAGGGCTCCACGCGGACAAGTGTGTCAGGCAGAGCAGTGGCATGGCTGCTGGCCTCTCACCCAGTTGGGACAAGGCACATGCGGTGCCACTGCCCGGGAAGAGCTGAAGTTTCTGCCAGGAAGAGAAAGTCCTTCTGAACATGGGCAGCTGTTTTTGTCAGTTCTGGCTTCTTCCCCAGGGGCTGGGGTTCTGGAGGGAGAGGCTTGGTTCTTGGGCACATGTGGCCTTCAAGGGAGTCCAGAGTGGTTTCTGCTGGTTCAATGAAGATGGGGTGAATGAAACTTTAAAAGGTAGAGGTGTCAACATCTGGGACATCTGGTCTACCCAGCCACTTGGAAGCCTAAGCTGGGGAATGCCATGATTTGGGGGCTACAGGAGACACCCGCCAGAAAAGGTCAACCCCCTTCTCAGGGCACTAGCTGCAATGTGAGAATGACCTCGCATTCACCGGGGCCTATGAAAATGGGCAAAGGGGAGTGGGGTGGGTCAAGCAGCTTGGATCCAGCTGTATCCTCCTCTCTCCTGACACCATTGCCACTCCCTCCGCCGTGACTGCCCCCACACACTGTTGCATCACCTTCTATGGCCCTCACTGGCCTCCCTGCCTCCCCACTCACGGTTTCCTGTGCATTCCCCACCTTGCAACCAGTTTCCAGAAGCTAAATCTGATTATGGGTCCCCCACTGTGCTTTTGGTCCTGGCAAAGGCCCATAGAGTTCATGTGGCTTTCAGCAGTGAGGAGCGTGCTGGCAAATGTCCGGCAGCCGGCTCTCTGAAAAACTAACGTGCGTGCGTGCATGTGTGTGTGTTTATTATAAATTTTACTAGTATGACGGATGCGTGGAACACACAAACAACAATAAAATATATAATAATTCTTACAGGAAACTCCATATAGCCAATTTATACTCCCAAAATACTTTCTTGGATTTTCACTGCACTGCAGCCAACCTAGAACTGCAATTCAAGTGTGATTTGATAATCTTTTTTTTTTTCCTGATTTTCATAATATAACAATAACAAACCTGGCATATTTCACAATTGAATCTGCATTATTAAAATTTCCTCCTTCACTTTATGAAGTCTAGACAATTTAAAAAAACAACTATATAAACCAAGCCCTGATTTGTAGAATTTGCCAATTTCCGTGGTGCAAATATTCCTGCTGTAACTGATCTCAAGCTATTGAGATGATGTCCCTGAATGCAGAGTTGGGTAGCCAACATTATACAAGAAATAGTTTCTCCATACAAATACTAGAAATAGAAATAACCTCATGAGCTCAGCTAAGCATAAAGTGAAGTAAAATAGAAGTGAAGAGCTTGGGTTATTTATTACCATTATTTGAAATAAAATTTATTTAACGATAAGCCTGCATAATTTAATATTTAATAATGGCTGTGTTTAACAATCAGTCTGTAAAATTCCTGAAAATTTAATAATCAAATCTTGCAAGTGGGTATGAACTGGCTGTGCACATAACTGCCCAGGCCTCTGTAAACTGTCCCTGCCCATTCTCCAAATCTATTGCAGGCTTCTTGCTCTGTGTTCTGGTCAGACCGGATTTCTCTGAGTTACCCCTCTTCTCTGAACCTTTACAGATGTTATTTCCTATGCCTGGGACACCCCTCCCCCTGTCCCATTTGCCGGCCACCTCTGAATCCATCCTCCACCCTCCCTTTCCCTTTTACTTCTTATCGCTTGTATCTCCCAACCCGGAGCCTGGGGCTTAAATGACTCACATCATTATCTTACCTCCAGTTGTAGCAAATAACACCCCTGCCCAGTATTCATAATTGTCGCCAAGACTTCTCTACGTTAGCCCCTGGGTTTCCAAAGCCCTCGGCCGGCAGCCCAGCTGTGGGCCGCGTGCCCACACGGAGACTCATCAGCATTGGCTTGGCCAACTTTCTACCCCCGCCTGGCCCCCAAATCGCCTCCCCTTAGTTGCCATCCTGTCCCGAACCCAGAAATGGAGAGCTTTCAGACCCAGAAATGGCATTTGAATGGTTTCGTGGTTCCCTCACCTTTTCCCATTCAACAGAGACATAAGTTCTAGAGAAGAATGCAAGAGTGACCGATGGAATTAAGAAAAAGGAATTATGTAGAAGCTTTAGGAGAGGACAATCTTCCATTCCCTCTTCCTAGCTTGGTTAAAGCATCTGCTGGATCCTCAGCCACAATGCTTGAAAGGCTCAAATGGACTGATTGAAACAGAAACGTTTACTAATGAGGGTATGCAGAACCTACTTCACTACTGGATGACGGGCAGTGGGGGACTAACATTCATTCATTCATTCATTCATTCACCCTACACTTGAGTGCCTCAGTTTAGGCCCTGAGAAGGATGCTGAGATGAACCGGGTATTCTGCCCACCCTGAAGGACCCCTGGCCTTCCCTCCCCACTTTTCCAGGGAGCAGAGATTGAAGTAATCAACCTAGAAAGTGAGGACACAGGCAATCCTTGCAGGAGTAATTACACGGTAAGTTCCAACCTTCCCTCTGGAAGTTAATTATGTGCCTTACTCCTTTAGTTCCATCTACAAGATGGGGGGAGCCATCTGGACTGAGGCCACACCTCTCTGAAGACCCAGACAAGACAAGGGCCACCTGCTTGGAACCAGAAGGTGTGTCCCCGAGAGGCGCAGACCAAGGAGGGCAGGGGCGCAGCTAGGAGGTGCCCGCCAGCCCAAGGGCCCTGCCGCAGGGAAGGAGAGGCCTGTTGTCCCCACTTCCTCTCCGCCTGGGAGCAAAAGCATGAAGGACTTAGGCTAGATAGCAGGAAGGCTTTATAGCAAAGCCTCAGGAAGTCATAGACACTCCCCGGGCTGCCTAAGAAAAGCTGGGGAGAGAGAATGGCCCTCCTCGGCTCAGTTTCTGATACAGAAATGGGTGGCAGGGGCAGGCCAGCGCACGATTTCGGGACCCCTGATCCCAGGTAGGTAAGACTGTGTGTGTGTTCGTGAGTGGCGGGGAGCGGTGGGCCCTTTTCACATGGATGCTTGGTCAGGACCACAGGCGTAGATCTGAACAGACCCTTGTTGGATGCGAAGGGAAGTGCCTCTTCCCCGTGTCCACAGGCTCCTCCCAGGGGGCCCTGAGGCGGCTCACCCTTGCCCTCCTCCTTACCACCCATGCGGTCATTCTGGGCTTTTCCTCATCCCCTTCTTTGCCTCAGGGCCATCGGGATTCCATCTCCCATGGGGTCTGGAGGCCCCTCTCTTCCCTGGGTGGACAGCGGTGTCGTCCCTGAGCTTCCTGGCCTTGGCCTTGGTGCTTTCCACCCCTCAGCCTCCTGCGTCCTCGCTGCATCTCCCACGCGCCCTCCTCTGGGGCCAGCCGGCAGATCCCCAGGGCGCTGTGCAGCCCCCGCCTTCAGGGCTTTCGCTCACGGTGACTATTGCCAAAGTAGCAAATCGGGAAGCAGGCAAGGACAGCTTTATTCAAAGCCACAGCCATAGGGGAGAGACAGAGACGGGAAGGCCAATGCGAAGGGAGAGAGAGACCAGAACCAAATCTGGCCTCAACCCTGCTGAAAGCAGAGGACACAGGGTTTTTAAGGTGAAGGGAGAGCTGGAGGGGAGCACTGAAGGGTGTTGTGGGGAGGTCAGGCAGTGGGGCGGGTGGATTACAGGGTGCGCTGTCCTGAGTTTCCCGTCCATGCAGACACATTCTCCCTGGCTTTTCCCCTTGGCCCTCTCAGTTGGGGACACAAAGCATTGGGGGTGGGGGTGGGGTTCATCAACCTGCACTGTTTCCCAAGACCGTGGCCTTCAGGTACCATTCCATGGTGTCATGAGGGAAGCATTCTTTCTGCTTCTCTCATCTGTGTGCACCTGGTCAACCCCTTCATATCTTTAAACCTGGCTCTGCCAACACCTGGCTCAGGAGGCCTTCCTGGGTTTCCGCCCACCCAGAAGAAGTAGAGCCCCCCTTCCCTGGGTACCCTGGGAATGCCTGATGTGAGGTCCCCATCGGTCAGAGCAGTGCCTGGCACTCAGGAGGCTGGTGCTGCATGCTTGCTGAGCAAACTGCACTAAGCTGTGGACTGCTGGGGAGCCAGAGACCTTGTCTTCCTCACCTTCGTATCTCCAGCCCAGAAGGCTGGATCCAGGGTGAGCACCCTACAAGGAAACACCCAGCTTTGGGGGTGTCGAGCAGGCGTGTGAGTGTGTAAGGCGTGAAGCTGGTGTTGGAGGCAGGTGTGTGCATGCGGCAAGAGGCAGGTGTGTGCGCGCGTTGGCCGCCTTTGACTCCTCTAACGTGACATGGAGCTGCTCTGCCCGAGTGAGGTCCTGGCATCTTTATGGACTGGGAATTCCTGGTGCTGAGTGGACTGTGCTTGCTAATTACCAGGAAGCATCACACAAGCGGAGTGTCTGGCTTCCCCTCACTGGATTTTGCTATGCTAATTAGAACTGAGCGAGCCCTTGCTGGTGAACTAGGAGAGTTAGGAAAACGTTTGCAGGAATACCCGGGAAGCCGCCGTAGAAGCTGGTTATGATTTGAATGAGGTTCTGGTCATGGAAGCGGCCTGTTTGGGGGCTCATTTCAGGAGTGCCATGCACGTGTGTGGTGTGTGTGTGTGTGTGCGCGTGCGCTGTTTGAAGGGCCTGGCAAGAGAGATGGGAGGTTTCATTGTGTCTCCTCGACCCATCCTCTGCCGCTGGTGAGTCCGTGGGAACCCAGCCAGCAAGGCAGGAGAAGTAATTAGCTCTTAAATTCTGGTCCTTCGCCTTTCAATGTTAATTTACAACCCCCCCCCCCCCCCTTCCCAGTTTGGAAAGCAAAGGGGAAAGCCAACTCCCTCTGGAGCCCCAGGAAAAGGGACTCAGGCATGGAGGGCCTTGTCTCCCAGCCACCTGGGTCACCCCTGCCCCTCTTTCCTCCTCAAAACCACCGGCCCTTCCCACTGTGACTTCTCGCTAGGTTGGACCCACTGCGTCCCGGGGCGAAGGGGAGCACTGGTGAAAACCCAAATCGTAAAAGGTTGTAGCAGGAAGGCGTGAGCAGAATGGGAAGGGAGTGGGAACAGAGGGGAAAGGTTTGCAGGGTCCTCCTGAGATTTGCACGGATCCTAAGGAGCCAAGTTCCTTGGCCCCTGCCCCTGCCTCCCCTGTGCACGTGGGCTGCTGGTGGAGACCCATGTGAGGACTCAGCAACGCCAGGACAGCCGAGGGCTTCCTTTTGCTTCATTCCTGTCCCTCCAGCGCCTCCAGCCCCGGGGCCCTCCCACTTTCTGGCTGAGTCCCCCCGTTGCCCGTTGCCTCTCCCCCCCCATTCAGCCCCCGCCCTCACCCCACCCCCAGCACACACGGGCACACAGCTTCGGCTTCAGAGGCGCCGGGCGCTGGGAAGCCCGCACGTCCCAAAACCTCCGGAAAGCCCTGGATGTCAACTTTGCCTGATTTTCTAATTTCATCTCTTACAAGCTTTCGGGACGCTAACATGATTAAGTTCTTCACACAATTTATTAGCATCATGTTGGAAACCCAGTAGTATATTATACTGCCTGAGTAATCCAATTAGCAAAATGTATTTATTTAACCGGAATAGTAACCGCGCGCGCTCCCACGCCAGGTCGGCCCAGCCTCCTGCGCCCGCGATACCCCGCGGTGGGAAGGGGTTCCCGCTGGCGTGGGAAACCAAGAGGGAGAGCGAGGCAGCCCCCATTTTGGGGTGAGGAGGGGGCAAAGGGCAGCTAGGGGTCCCGCATTCCGGCCCGGAGGACGTCTGTTATAGGGTGCGCCACGGGGCGGCCACAGCTGGTCGGGGGGTCCCGCTCTGCCAATCCCCGGCGAGCTCTTGACCTTTACTGCCTCCCCTTTTGCTTGTCGTCTGTGGAATGGTACGGGAACCTCCTCTTGGCGGGCTCTCTGTGAAAATCCATCGAGGCCAGGCGGGAAGGCTCCCAGGGCGCGGCGCCCGCACCTTCCCTTTCGCACCCGGGCCCCGCCCCCACCCCCCGCCCCTCCCTCCCCTCCCCTCCCCCCGCCCACCCCTCCGCCCTCCTGGGAGGCTTCCTGACTCGGCTCTTCCGTGGAGCGCCCGCTGCGCCCTGGCCAGGGCTCCGGCGAACCTCAGCCCAAGGCAGCAAACCTTTTGTCTTGGGTGGAAGGAGGAGGCGCCTCAAGCGCAAGCGGTGCCCTGGGGCCACCTGAGCAACTGGGCCCGGGGCGCTGCAGAGAAGAGGGGCTCTGGCCAAGTCACATGGACTCTACTGCTCCAAGCACCCCTTTACCCCGGGGGGCAGCCACGCCCGCTTTGCCTCTGTCTCAGGCGGGTGGCAGAGGCTGGACCCGGAGAGTCCTGGGGGCCTGGTGGAGAGGCAGAGCCGCTCTGAGACCAGTAGGTGCTTCCCCACGCCCTTGCCAGCCAGCATGACAGGAGCCAAACAAGGGGACCCCACCCTGGCAGCTGGACATCTACAGCCCCCCTACCTACAGGATTAACGCTGGGTGTGGCACTGCCAGGGGAAGGGGTGGCTCTCTCCCCTCGGGGGCCCCATATCCCCAGACCTCCAGAAACACCCCAACCACCAACTGGGGCTTCCCTTTCAGCTCTCAGGGAGGTGGCATTTTAAGGCCCCCCACCCGCCTCTAGGCCGAACCATCTCGTCCCCGTGCTCCTCCGGCCCATATCCCCTCCCCCCTCCCCCCCTCCCTGTCCCTCCCTGCCCTGGTCCCTGCCTTCCCGGTCAGGGACAGGCGGCTGGAGTGTTAACACCAGGCACTCTCCTCTCCCATATGACTCTATCCTTGTCATTGATTTTGAGTAAAAGAAAAGAAAACCCCACTTGCATGAGCACCAGTCCAAGTTAGGGCAGTGGAGAGCTGGGGGAGCCACACCCAGGGGAAGTGGCCGCAGGGATCCCTCAAGGGGGATTAAGGGATGGGGAGAGGTGTGGGAGGAGGACTTGGGGAGCTGCAGGTGAGATATCTGGGGGCCAGGGGAGGGGGGCAAGAGCATCGTCTCTTCTTCCTACAGGAGCAAACGTGGGGGAGGGGGGTGTCCTCGGGGCCAGAGGACTGAGGGAGCATTTCACAAGGAAGGAAGTGGGGATGGGAGCCGGGGGGGCCCCTCTGCCCCCGCCCCAGCACAGCTGGCCCAAGGGGCCTGAGCTTGAGCGAACTCTGTTTCCCAGGGCTAGAGCAGCCTTCAGTCCTTCAGGACGGTCAGAAGAGGAGGCGGGGTGCCTGCTGGAAGAGCTGGGATGGACTGATTGTCCTTGTGTCCCCCCCCCTCACCAAAGTCCCTCCTGCCCTGGAGGACTGAGGTAAACGACTTGAATGAACCTTCCTTCCATCTTCCAGGCGTCCTGCCGTGCTGGCACCTGGCTACCCCCAAGCCCAGGGAGGACACGGAGAGACCCAGGGGCCGCCCCTGGGAAACGCAGTGGCTGCCGCCCTGCAGGACCCAAGATGCACAGACCTGCAGGACCCAAGATGCACAGACCCGACAGGCGTGAGAGGAAGCCGCTGGCGTTTCCGAGCACCTGCAGGGCTGGCCTCCCAGAGCCCTGTGGTGCCCCCAGGCCCTGCCCTCTCCTTGGTCATGGCCCACACTCCTTGCTCCCGGCTGCCCACACAGGCCTGCCTCTCTTCCCTCCCCTTTCCAGAATCTTCTGGGCCACCATTCACGGTCCCTGCTGGAATGTCCCCTAGACAATCCCGCCCTTTCCAATCTTGGGACTGTGTCCCCTGCCCCACCCTGAGGACAGCACCCCTTCCCAGGGAGTCAGACACATAGGGGGCCCTTGGGGACTTAGGGTCCTGGGGGCGCCTGTCACCCCACGTGCGCCAGGCCTCTCCCAACAGCCTCCTCGGCGGAGGTTCCCGCTGGCCCAGGCTGATGTCCTCACCCTCCAAATGATGTTTTAAAATTGCTGTTCTGACCGTCTCGCTGGCCGACTCCTCGCTGCCTTCCTGACGCTGACTCACAGAACCTGGGTCAGACCCTACGCTGGGGGCTTCCGAGGGCACCCTAAGTGGTCTTTACAGCACCCTCTGGAGGCAGGGCGCAGTATCCCCAATCTACAGATAAAGAAACCAAGAGGCCAGTGGTTTCTCCTATTGCTCCAGGACCTCCATGTTTGTTTCTCTCCCCACCCCGCCGCACTTTCCTGAACCCCGAGCTCCAGCCCCCAGGTTTGTAAAAGACTCAACTCCCCGCCTCACCCCCAGTACACGGCTTCATCCTCCTTTAGCCTCTGAGGGTCCGAATGCCAGAGCTCAGGGTCGGGGGCCCTGGCAGGGAGGTCTGCCTGGGGGCTGGGGGTACCTGAGTAACCTACTCCCAGGGCCCTCAACCACCACATCCTGGGGTGCCCTCAAGGTGCTGAGCCGAGCACCCCTCAGCCATCTTGGGCTTTTCCTGGGAGGTCCTGAGAGATGTGCTGTTCTCTGACTCCACCCCTGCTACCCAACCCCTCTTCTCCGAACCCCTAAGGCTTCCTGTCCCTCACTGCACAGGTGGGGAAATTGAGGCTTGGAGGGGTAAGAACCTGCCATTGGGTCACGGAGTGACCAACCTCCATGCCAAGCCTTGCACAGGAGAGAGACCCCAGGCTCCCAGCAGCAAACTGCCCTCCCATGGGGTCAAGGAGGATGGATGCCTTGTGAACCAGTCCATGGATGGGGGTGGGAGAGGCGTCGTGGGGCTTGGGTGGCCGGGGCGGGGGTTGTGGCAGAGGCAGATGCAGGGGGAAGGGTCGCCTAGAGTTCAGGAAGAGAAGCTTAGCCGGATGGCTCTGTCTCCGTGGCTGCCATCGTCTTGCTCCACTGGCCCTGTGGACGTGCAACGCTGGTGGCGAGGCATGTCTGTGTCCCTTTAGGATGGGCAGGGAGCAGGAGCTGCAGAGCACGCAGCTGTTATGCTCTACTTGGCATGTATTGTTGATGCTTTCCACCTGAGACCAAGCCCTGTGATGACCATGGCATCCCAAGTTTTCAGTTTCAGAAACATGGTGACGCTGCAGTGCAGGCTTCCTCCAGGCACAGCAGCTGGGAGGCGGCATCCCCCACATTCCTGGGCTCCCCTGGCAACTCCCGAGAGGGATGTGCTGAGTGGCCAGCTGGGCCTGTGGCTTGGTCTGCAGGCTGAGGGAAAGGAGGAATTGCCTCTGCTCTTTTTAAATCCAACCCGTGTGGGAGTAAATCACCCCCTCCCGGGGCCTGACCATCTCTGGT
The DNA here is from genome assembly GCA_004026745.1 of Myrmecophaga tridactyla. Lineage (NCBI taxonomy): Eukaryota > Metazoa > Chordata > Mammalia > Pilosa > Myrmecophagidae > Myrmecophaga > Myrmecophaga tridactyla. The sequence continues at coordinate 57,806 of PVIY010011731.1, forward strand.
TCCATGACGCGTCAGGTTCTGGCTGTATAAAATGGAAAGCCTGCCCTGCAGCCCTGGATCAAGGTGACTCCACTCTACAGGGCACGGGCTGAGGACCTCCACACCCACGGCAGAGCAAGCCCACCTACCAGGGACAGAGAAGGAGAGCCTGTCTGTCCCCCCGCTTCCTTTGGAAGGATGGAGTGTGTGTGTGGGGGCGGAACTTGCTGGAGAATGATCCTGGAGGAGGGCAGTTTGGGCCCCTCTACTTCTTCCAGGGGAGGGGTATCCTTCCTGGGGAGGGCCTTCGGCACAGCCCTGTGGCTGGGTCCCTGCGATGTCAGCCGCTGGGGCTCAGCAGGAGCCGTGACGGCGCTGCCCTCCTTCTGGGGCTCGGGCGCAGCTGCCTCATGGCGCCCCCAATCACAGACCCTGGTGCCCTTGCCCCGCGGCCCTGGGAATTGGGCATCTCCGGGTTGTATTTAGATGTGCATCCAGCGAGGCAGCCACGCTCCCAGACGTGCCTGGACTGCCGCCCCATTCAGGGAGCCAGCCCTTGTGGGATTTGCCCAGCCCAAGCTGGCAATTTCCTGCGTTTGCAAAGCCAGGGCAGTCAGAGGATGCGGGGAGGGGCAGCTTCCGGTACCCGGTGTCTTGGCAGCTGTTGCCAGGCAGGAATCCACCCTTCTCCTCTGCCATTGGCCCTTCTGCCTCTTCCTGGCACAGTCGGGTGTGGAGCTGGCTCCCAGGGGCTGGTGTCTGGGCTGCCCAGTGGTGGCCATGACCAGCACCTTGAGTGGCTCCTGGGGACCCCAGGGCCATTCTGACTTGTCCTGCACAGAGAGGCGGACACAGAGGCCATGACTGTAGCGCAGATTGCTGCCATGTTTGTCCTGCCTGCCACCGGCTCAGCTCATGGCTCTCTGCTTCTCCCATCTCTTTCCCAGCACCTTGTCCTTGCTGGCCCTGCTATCCTGTTCCCTGGAGTGCAGAGCTCGGGGCTGCAGACCTGCTGTAGGGAACTGGGCTCAGAACCTTCTGGAACATCAGCTATCTGTCTGGCTCTGTCTGGCTCCTTCATGGGTGCAAATCAGCCCCTTGCACAGCGTGGGGACTCAGCACCCATTTCCCTAGTAGATGAGGGATTGAGGAGGTCACAGCAGCCCCAGGCTGCCCCACGGTTAGCCTTATTGACGTCTGGCACTTTCCACAGGAATGGGGCAGGTGGTCGTGGAACCCTGACTTTGTCCCAGAATCTGGTGTTTCACAGCAAGATGTTGTGAAGCAATCACACCCCACACCTGCAAACCCTCCAGTGATCACAATCGTCGCATTGCAGGTGAGGACATCAGAGCCCAGGGAGCCGAGCCTTTGGCCGTATCACGCATTCCTGGCCAAGGAGGGCCGCTGGCCACAGGGCTCCTGGGCCGACCCACTCTGCTGGGTCCGGGAGGGCTGTTTGCTCTCACCCAGGAGCTGCCAGCAAGGTGGGTAGCCAGTACACCCTCAGTGCTGTGTGCAAGGCTCCGCCCAGGCAAGGGGCTGCCCTGGAGTTTAAATAGGAGTGTTCTGGAATGTGCCAACACGTTCACATTATGTCCATGGGTCATGGGTCTGCTGCCGAGAGTTTGCAAAGTATTTTCTCATCTATTCTTCCCTACAGCCTGGGAGGTCCTCATTCTGTTTTACAGATGATTAATGAGGCTCAGAGAGAGGGGGTTTGCCCCAAGTTCCAGAACCACCAACAGTTGCAAAGGTGAGACTTCAACCCAAAGGCACCCTTCTGGCTGCTTCAGGCCTGGCCAGGGTCTGGGAGTCAGTGACCCTTGGCTCCTCTGGGAAGAAACGTTGGGTGGAAGTCACGTCCTGTTCCCCAGGGAAACCGTCCCCTCCATCACTCCATCACTGTGCAGGGAATGCTGGGAAAATCTCACTCTGGTGAGCTTCCCCGCTCAGCCTGGTGGTCTTAAGAAGGGAGCCAGCTCCCTGGGCACATTCCCCAGGAATAATTGCTAAAAGGCCTAATTTTGGAGAGAACCGCCATTATAAACGTTTCATTACTGTAATTAAAGTCTCATTCGTCAAGGGTGTGCTGCTCCCTGAAGGAAAAGGGTGAACGCGCAGCAGCCCGCGTGCCCTCCCCAGAGAGGCAGGGGCATGTTTGCACGCCCCCCAGCCCCCAGCAGTGCCCCCAGACCAGCCCCAATGCCCCATTCCTCCTCCACGGCCTGCATAGTCTGTGCCCCTCCAAACCCTTGACCCTGCCCCGAGGGTAAAATGTGCAACCCCCGATCCACGGAGGTGAAGTCTGGGGGAGGCTGAGGTAGCATCTGATGAGTCTGGACATGTCTGGGCACCTAAGAAGCTGGTGACGCTCAGAGTGGCGTGTCTCAGGAGAGAGCTGATGGGACCTTGAGCAGACGTTTCGATATTGGGGTGTCCATGGATGGACACAATAGCCCCCATCTGTTGAACACTCACAATGCATGGCGCTTTATATGTTATTTATCGCCCTTCTTGTCTCACAGCAATGCCATGAAGTAGTAAATAATTCCTGCTCTACAGGTTTAAACCGACGCTCTGAGAGGGTGGCCCAACCGGCCCGAGGCGACTCGGCTCGTAGGTGACCCTGGCAGGCTTCGAGGTCTGTGCGTCTGAGTCTAGAACCTTTTGTCCAGACCCTGAGGCCAGAGTGGGTCATCTGCTGTGGTGAGGGGCGGGGGCTGGCTGAAGGCTGGCCGTGGAGGGGAAGGACAGGGAGAGGGGGGAGAGGCACCGAGCTGGGCTTGAGCAGAAGAGTTGCTGAGTTGCTGAGCTGGGGCCAGTTGGCGATGGGTCTGAGGCCAGCTTGGTGGGAGGGGGCCCTGGAGGGCCTCTCAGCAGGAACGGGGCAGAGGCGAGGCAGAATTGGGTGTGGCCACAGGTGGCAGGGCCCAGCCAGAGAGTGAGCCTGCCAGGACAAGCTTGCTGGCCCTGAGGGGTCTCCCACAGACTAGGCAGGACACTGGGACCCAGGGGCTGAGATGGGGTGAGGGCAGACACAAGGAGAGGGGATGGTGTCTCTGTGGCTCGGAAGGTGTCAGGGCCATAGAGGGCAGGCACCAGATCCAACACCTTGGGGTCTGAGCTTGCAGGAGGATTGGACACGAGGCCACAGGTTTGGAGCAGTGCCACTTTGTGCTAGAAAGGGCGGGACTGCAACCAGGAAGACTGGGGTGGACAGTGGCCTCCCCCCAAGGGCCAGGGATGGCATGGAAGCAGGTGTACTGACACCTCTAACCAGAAGGAACGCACCTTGGGTTCTCCTGGTGGGACAAAGCCCAGGGGACTTTGGACAGGGCTGAATCGGCAGCTGTCCTGCAGCTCAGAGAATAAACCCAGGTTCTTCAAGGGCCCAGCAGGCTGGGAAGAGTCGGTTCAGGGAACTGGGAAAGGAACAGATGCTTCCCTGGTGTCTTTAGGAGCTGGACATTTTATGTATATTATCTATACATACGATTATATTTCTAGTATATATACTATATACATTATTATATATGCATTATATATATATACATGCATATATGTATTTATAGGCATTATTATAGTTTATGTGTGTGTTAAATGGCAAACAATTTAAAACTACACAACACATGCCATTTCATCTTTGGGACAGCTTTGTAAGGCAGGGTTCAATATTCCTGTTTCTCAGGAAAGAAGATGGTGGTCCAGAGAGGTAAAGGAGCTTGCCCGAGGCCACACAGGAAGCTGGATTTGCACACAGCCCATCTGCCATCCCAGAGTCAGCCTGGAGGGGAAGGAAGGATTTCCCTCCTCTCCCTGCCTACCGTAAGTCTGTCCAGACTGCACCCAGCTCAGAACTGCCCAGTTCATCATGTTCTTGCTAGCTGTTTCCATTCCTTTCCCAGGCAGGGACTTGCCCAAGATCACACTGCAATGGCGAGACAGGGCTGGGCCAGAACCCAAGTCTCGGGACCCCAGCGTCACCACGAGGTTTCTGGTGGGGCCCCCCAGCTGCCTGTTTCACCACAGGGCGAAGAAACGAGCTTCGGCACCATAGCCGAAGATCTTGTGAGTTGCCCGGAGGCAGTGGCTGTTTGTTTTTCTTTTTAACAACTTTACTGTGTTAATATATGTTCTAGTTTGCTAGGTGCTGGAATGCAATATACCAGAATCAGAATGGCTTTAAAAAAGGGGAATTTAATAAGTTCCTGGTTTACAGTTCTAAGGCCGAGAAAATGTCCAATTACAACAAGTCTATAGAAATGTCCGATCAAAGGCATCCAGGGAAAGATACCTTGGTTCAAGAAGGCCGATGATATTCAGGGTTTCTCTCTCATCTGGAAGGGCACATGGTGAACACAGCATCATCTGCTAGCTTCTTCTCCTGACTTCCTGTTTCATGAAGCTCCCCGGGAGGCATTTTCCTTCTTCGTCTCCAGATGTTACTGGCTAGTGGACTCTGCTTCTCGTGGCTATGTCGTTCTGCTTTCTCTGAATCTCTTTCATTCTCCAAAATGTTTCCTCTCCAGAAACTTATCAAGACCCACCCAAACGGGTGGAGACATGTCGTCCCTTAATCCAGTTTAACAACCACTCTTGACTCAATCACATCATCCAGGGAGATGATCTGATTAAGTTTCAAACATACAGTAGTGAATAGAGAATGGGATTTTGATTAAAACATGACTTTTCTAAGGGACATACATCCTTTCAAACCAGCACAATATACATATAACATAAAATTTCCTATTTTAACCATTTTAAATGTACAATTCAATGGCATTCATTGCATTTATAATATGTTACCATCACCATAATCCCTTACCAAAACTTTCCCACCACCCCAAAAAGAAACTCCTTACCCATTAAATAAAAATTCCCCATTTCCTTCTCTCCCTGGCCCTTGGCAACCTGTAATCTACTTTCTGTTCTTATGAATTTGCTTATTCTAAATAGTCATATAGGTGGAATCATGCAATGTTTGTCCTTTTGTTTTTGGCTTCTTTTACTTGCATAATGTCACATTGTAGTGTGTATCAGAACTTCATTCGTTTTGGGGGCTATATTATATTCTAAACAACGTGTTCCACATTTCATTTGTCCATTCATCTATCAATGCACACTGGGGTCATTTCCAACTTTTGGATAGAGAATCCCATTCTCTATTCACTACTGTATGTTTGAAACTTAATCAGATCATTTCCCTGGATGATGTGATTGAGTCAAGAGTGGTTGTTAAGCTGGATTAAGGGACGACATGTCTCCACCCGTTTGGGTGGGTCTTGGTAAGTTTCTGGAGAGGAAACATTTTGGAGAATGAAAGAGATTCAGAGAAAGCAGAACGACATAGCCAACAATGCTGTGATGGGAGTTGGTGTGCAGGTATCTGTTTGTGTCTCTATTTAAATTTCTTTGGGGATATACCTAGAAGTGAGTTTCTGTCATATGGTAATTCTGTGCTTGTCTGCCTGAGGAGCCCACAGCTGGGTTCTGCCACGTTGGAGCCAAGGTTGCCATCTCCCAACCCCCAAGAGAGCTGAGTCCTTGTCTTGCCACGCCATGCTCAACAGGCATCTCTGTCTCTGTGCCTCAGAGGGTCTTCCTTAGCCTTGAGCAGAAACTCCAGGCAGCTCCCTGAGCCCTTGACCTTGGCTTCTTCTCTTGGATCCTGGGCATCTCCTTCCACATCCTGCCTCATCTTGCCCAGGTTCAGCACCGAGGAGGTGGGTACCCCATTGACAGCCCAGAGAGGTTGAGGAACTCAGCATTGGTCACACAGCATGTCCAGGCACAGGCCCCACCTGGCTGCCTGCAAAACCTGTGCTCCAACCAGGGTGTCCTCTGCTCTCCCTCAGTCTCGAGTGTGTCTATTTCTCAGTTCTCTGTCTGTTGGGGGTTGAATCGTGTCTCCCAGGTCCCAGCCCTTGGTCCAATGGCTGTGAACCTGTTTGTGAATTGGGCCTTTGAAGATGCTTTAGTTCAGGTGTGCCTGAGCTGCTTGAGGAGCCTTCATCCAATACGGCTGAAGTCCTTGTAAGCAGAGGAAACTGGACACGGAGGAGATGCTGCAGGGAGCAGCGAGAAGCTGGAAGTCAACGGAACCTGGAAGAGAAAAGAGAAGACACTGCCACGTGCAATGCCCTTTGATGGAAAAACCAAGGGACCCTAAAGATTGCCGGCCAGCCAGAGGCTACCCACTCAGGAGGAAGCACGCCCTCTAGCCTCTGAAACCATGAGCTGGCACATTCCTGTTGTGAAGCCACTGCTGGTCTTTGTTTCAGCAGCCAGGAACCTAAAACACCATCTGTGCAGGAATCCAGGTTTGAAAATGAGCTCTCAGCCCTGCTCGGGATTCTGCCCGCTGGTCGGCCTCTAAGGCAGGTAACAGTGAATCATCCTGGGCTTTGGGAGCAGAGGAAACTGCCTCCATTCCTTTGCTGTGCTCTGAGTCAGACCCCTTGTCCTGCCTCCCGGGAATCCCTGGGGGCTTCGCCCTCACGGTGCCCTCCTCTCCAGCCCCTTGTGATACCAGTT
>PVIY010011732.1:0-64312 GCA_004026745.1 Myrmecophaga tridactyla
GAGCAGCTAAGCCTACTTATGATTATGCCTAAGAGTCACCAGAGAACCTCTTTTGTTGCTCAGATGTGGCCTCTCTCTCCAAGCCAGCTCCACAGGCGAACTCACTGCCCTTTCCCCCTATGTAGGACATAACTCCTAGGGGTGTAATTCTCCCTGGCAATGTGGGACTTTACTCCCAGAGGTGAGCCTGGTCTTGGCATTGTGAGAATAAGAAAGACTTTTTGACCAAAAGGGGGAAGATAAATGAAACAAGGTAAGGCTTCAGTAGCTGAGAGATTTCAAATGGAATTGAGGATTCATTTGGGAAGTTATTCTTATGCAGTGCATAGATATTCCTTTTCAATTTTTTGTGTATTGGAGTAGCTAGAGGGAAATATCTGAAACTATTGAACTGTAATTCAATAGCCTTGATTCTTGAAGATGATTGAATAACTACAGAGTTTTTAAAGTGTGAACATGTAGGTGTGAAAATCTTGTGGCTGGCACTCCCTTTATCCAGTGTATGGACAGATAAGTAAGAAAAAAGGCAAAAAATAAATATATAAACAATAGGACTTTGGGAGGTTATGGGATGTTTTAGGTGTCCATTTTTACTTTTATTTTTATTCTTATTTTCATTGTTTTTGGAGTACTAACAATGTTCAAAAATTCACTGTAACAATGAATGCACTGCTTTATGAGTATACTGTGAACCACTGATTGTACACTTTAGATGATTGACATCTCAATAAAAAATAATTGAAGGAAAAAATATATCAAATAGCCAAAGGGTTAAAAGGAAATCAGAGGCAAAATTAAGAAATATCTTGAGAAAAATAAAAATGAAAATACAACATACCAAAACTTATGAGAAAAGGCAGTGCTGAAAGGGAAACTTATAGCTCTAAATGCTTGCATTAAAAAAGAGAGACTTCAAATCAGAGACCTCACCTCAAAATGGGAAGAACTAGAAAAAGAAAAACTATACCAAAATTGAGCAGAAGGTAGGAAATAACAAAAAAATTATAGTGAAGATAAGTGAAAGAGAAAACAAACAAAAATAATAGATAGAATCAACCAAACCAAAAACTGGTTGTTGATCAATATGATCAATAAACCTCTAGCTAGAATGATAAAGAAAAAGAGAAAGGAAACAAAATACAGAAAGTTTAGAAATAAAAAGGGAACATTACTACCAACCTTGCTGAAATAAAAAGGACTATGAGAAGATACTGTGAAAAAACTGCATGCCGATAAATTAGATAACTTAAGATGAAATGGACAAATTCTTAAAAACACATAAACTCTCTACACTGACTCAAGAAGAAATAGAGGATCCCAACAAACCAATTACCAGTAAAGAGATTAAATCAGTAATCAAAAACCTCCCAACAAAGACAACCCCCCTATCAGTAGTGTTTCTATATACAATGACAAGTTGGAAGAACAAATCAAGAAAAAAATTCCATTTACAATAGCAACCAAAAAAAATCAAATACTTAAGAATAAATCTAACCAAAGATGCAAAGAACTTGAACAAAGAAAACTATAAAGCATTGCTAAAAGATATTAAGGACCTAAATAAAAAGGATATTCCCTGGATTGGAAGACTAAATATTGTTAAGATGTCAATACTACCCAAAGCAATTTATAGATTCAATGTAATCACAACCAAAATTCCAACAGCCTTCTTGGCAGAAATGGATAAGCCAATCTTCAAATTCAAAGGGCCCTGAATAGCTAAAGCCATCTTGAAAAAGAATGAATTTGGAGGACTCACACTTCCCAATATTAAACCGTTTACAAAGTGACAGTAATCAAAACAGCATGCTACTGGCACAAGGACAGTAACTCAGAACTCAAACTCAGGCTTGTGATCTCAGAAATCCAGCCTCACATTTATGACCAACTGATTTTTGACAAGGTGGCAAGAGACTACTCAGTTGGGAAAGAATATCCTCTTCAACAAATGGTGCTGAAGAAAAAAAAGAAGGAGGATCCCTACCTTATACCATACGCAAAAATCAACTCAAAATGGATCAAAGTCCTTAATATAAGAGTTAGAACTATCAAACTTCTAGAAGAAAATGTACGGAAGCATTTTCAAGACCTTGTGTTGGGCAATGCTTTCTTAGACCCTACACCCAAAGCACAAGCAACAAAAGAAAAAAATAGATAAATGGGACCTTATCAAATTGAAAAACTTCTGCATCTCAGAGGACTTTATCATGAAAATAAAATGACAACCTAAACAATGGGAGAAAATGTTTGGAAACCACATATCTAATAAAGGATTAATATTCAATATATATAAAATCCTACAACTTAACAACAAAAAGACAAACTAATTTTAAAATAGGCAAAATACTTGAATAGACATCTCTCCAAAGAAGATATGAAACCAGAAGGATAGATAGACAATAAAGACTGAGATGGTATAATCTAGGAATGCCTAGAAAGTACAATGATAGTGACTAAATATACAAATTAAAAATGTTTCTGCATGAGGAAGAACAAAGGAATGTCAATACTGCAGGGTGTTGAAAATAGATGGGCATTCGTATTTTAAAACTGCAACTTCTGTGTGAGAGTAAAGCAAAAAATGCTTATTTGTTACAAAATTTATATTTTGACTAGTGAATTTCCTAATATAACCTACATGGACAGTTTAATTGATCACCATAAGTACATGGAACCTTGAATAGGGCATGAAGTTTTGTAGATTTGTCCAGTGTGATGCCCCAATAAATCCCAGAGAGAGATTTGAACAGTGTATAAAGAAGTATTTGCAAAATCCGCTTGGGGAAATGGTGGGGAAGAGGGAAGTTTCAACTTCCCCATTTGGAGAATTCCTGATATTCTCACAAGCAGTGGAAACAACCAAATCAATAGCCTGAGCCCTCAATCTTGGGGTTTGTTCATATGAATCTTATCCCCGCAAAGGATAGGCTAAGTCTATTTAAATTCGGCCTAAGAGTCACCCCCAGAGAACCTCTTCCATTGCTCAGATGTGACCTATCTCTCTTTCAACCAACAAAGCGAGCAAACTCATCGCCCTCCCCCCCCCTATATGGGACATGACTCCCAGGGGTGTAAACCCCCCTGGCAACAAAGGACAGAAATCCTAAAATGAGCTGGACTCAGAATGAAGGGACTGAGAAAACCTTTTTGACCAAAAGGGGGAAGAGAGAAATGAGACAAAATAAAGTATCAGTGGCTGTGAGACTTCACACAGAGTGAAGAGGTTATCCTGGAGGTTATTCTTATGCATTATATAGATATTCCCTTTTTAGTTTAAGGTGTATTAGAGAGATAGAGGGAAGTGCCTAAAACTGTAGAGCTGTATTCCAGCAACCATATTTCTTGAAGATGATTGTATAATGATATAGCTTTCATAATGTGATGGGGTGATTGTGACAACCTTGTGTCTGATGCTCCTTTTATCTATGGTATGGACAGATGAGTAAAACATATGGATTAAAAATAAATAAATAATAGGGGGAACAAATGTTAAAATAAATTGAGTGATCAATGAAAGGGAGTGGTAAGAGTTATAAAAAATAGTGGGAGCAAAGGTTAAAATATATTGGGTAGATGGAAATACTAGCAGTCAATGAGAGGGAGGGGTAAGGGGTGTGGTATCTATGAGTTTTTTCTTTTTTCTTTTTATTTCTCTCTCTGGGGTGATGCAGATGTTCTAAGAAATGATCATAGTGATGAATACAGAACTATGTGATGATATTGTGAGTTATTGATTATATACTAAGAATGGAATGTTGATATGTTAAGAATGTTTGTGGTTGTATGTTGTGTTTTGTCAATAAAATATATAATTAATTAATTAATTAATTAAATGGGCAAAAGATTTGAATAGACATCTCTCCAAAGAAGATAAGCAAAGGGCCAGAAAACACATGAAAAGATGCATGGCACCATTAGCTATCAGGGAATGGAAATCAAAACCACAATGAGAGATCATTTCACACCTATTATATTGGCTGCAATTAAAAAATAGAAAATAACAGATGAGTTCCTGGACCGGATAAGTCCTGAAACCTAGAGGGCCCAGCTTTTCCAGAACATAAGATAGTTCCATCTCCCTACCCCAAATTAGTGACAGGCTTTCCAATGTGAAAAAGTTACAATACCATAGCCCAAACACTCCTAAAGAGAGGAATGGAAAGATCAAAGGTGATGGTGGAATTATACAGAGAAGATAGGATTTAACAAATGAATGTGAATGCTGAATCATTATATTGATATATCTTTTAGTCTCCAGCATCTTAGAGCAGCTAGAAGTAAAAACCTAAAATTGCGGAATTGTAACCCGTGTCAAATTCTGAAATCTGTTCTACAACTAATTGTGGTGCTGTGCTTTGAAATTTATGCTTCTTTGTATATATGTTATTTTTCACAAAAAAAATAGAGAAAGAAATAAAAGTTGATTGTGGTGATAAAAAAATATTTAAGCCTTCTAGCCTCCTAGATTCTGGAGCAGCTGGAAGGGAAAATCTGAGATGATGGAATGGTAGCGCACAACAAACTCTGGGATCTGTCGTATGACTATTTGTTGAAGAGTGCTTTGAAAACTTGCTTTTTTCTTTCTTTGCTTTGTGTATATGTTATATTATACAATAAAAAAGTTTTTAAAAAATGGAAAATAAGCAACATCAGCCAGAAAGTGGAGGACCCAGCTGCTGTGCCACGGTGAAGGTGCTCTGAAGACATTATCTCACCCACCTGTGAAATTCCTGCACAGGAAGATCCAGAAAAGGAACTTAAAATTATAGCGAAATCTAAAGCTACAGGGAGCCTCCAATGTGAGCCTATCAGAAACCCAAATGGAAACGTGTCTGAAGAAACTGTGGAGGGTGGAAAGCTAAAAAGACCCTAAAACAGTCTATGAATGTGGTCTTCTCAGAAGCCCAAACTGGAGCATGTCTAGTGAAACACAGAAAAATGTTAAAGTTAAAAAATCCCTAAAGAAATCTACTGTGTTAACCAATGGGGAAGTAGCAACACAACCAACAAATTCAGAATTTAAAAAGAAAAAGAAGGAGGAGAAGGAGAAGTAGAAGAGAAAAATTGTAGAAAATACTGGGTCTGATGGGGAAAAAAGCAAAAACCAAAGATAAAGCAGAGTCTGAAGAAGATGCCAGAGCTCCTAAAGAAACAGAAAATAGCATGAAAAAGTCAAATGATGAAGGTGGCTCAGAAAGCTGAAGACCTGGCAAGAATTTCTCTGAGAAAAGGAGCTGTGCTGGTTTGAAAAGGTTTATGTCCCCTAGAAAAGCCATGTTTTAATCCTAATCAACCTTGTGGGAGCAACAGTTTCTTCTAATCCCTATTCAGTACTGTATGTTGGAAGCTTTAATTAGCTTATCTCCATGGAGATGTGACTCAATCAGTGTAGGTATTAAATTTGATACGTGTCACCCATTCCAGGTGGATCTTGATTGGTTTTACTGGAATCTTTAAAAGAAGAAGCTCTTTGGAAAAAACTGGAGAACAACAAGAAAGAAAGCCACGAGATTCTGAGAGAGCAGAATGACATAGCCACAAGAAGCAGAGAGTCCACTAGCCAATGACCTTTGGAAATGAAAAAGGAAAACACCTCCCAGGGAGCTTCATGAAACAGGAAGCCAGGAGAAGAAGCTAGCAGATGATGCTGTATTCACCATGTGCCCTTCCAGATGATAGAGGAACCCTGACTGTGTTTGCCATGTGCCTTTCCACTTGAGAGAGAAACCCTGAACTTCATTGACCTTCTTGAATCAAGGTATCTTTCCCTGGATGCCTTAGATTGGACATTTCTATAGACTTGCTTTAATTGGGACATTTTCATGGACTTAGAACTGTGAACTTGGAATTTAAATTATTAAATTCCCCTTTTTAAAAAGCCATTCCATTTCTGGTATACTGCATCCCTCTGAAAAAATATTCCTTCTGCTCTTTACATTTGTTAAGAAGAACCAGAAGAAGAAAATGATGGTTTTCATTTCATCCTGTAGGTCTGTGAAATACCACTCAAGTTGCTGACCTGCATTGATTTGCCTGTCTTGACCATTCACGGACAGCTACGTCATTCCAGTCCTGCAACGCAGATCCAAAGATAGCGTTGTGTACAGGTGGGCAGCGTGAGGGCTGGATATTCCTGAAGGTGACTGGCTGGTTCAGTATGACCCTCCAGATGACCCTGAGGGATCTAGTCATCGTGTGAGTAGAACAGCCAGAGGCCTAAATAGAAGAGGACACACTTTGCTCATTTTATGCCCAGAAGAATTGGGTTTCCTTCTTTACTTGAAGCAATCCAAGTTTCCTTTAAGTGAATTTAAGTTTTACTAGTCCAAGATATCTGACACTCAGCCTCAGCTTGAGAAATGGAGAAATTGAAAAGAGCTACTCCTTCATAAGTCAGCCCAGGAAGCATACAAGCCATACATTCGCGCAAAATGATCCCTATTCTCTGAAACAAATCTATAATGGTAATAACTTAAGTTTGCCTCAGGCGGCTGTGCCATTCAGTTTCAAGGTGCCTCCTTTTGTTGATCTGAATGTAAACAGCAACAGTGGCAGAGAAAGAGAGGAGGAGGTGGTAGATTCAGCAACCAGAAAGCCAAGAAAATAGAGAAGTCCAAACTCTTCAAAAGCGTTAGCAAGAAATTATCTGCTAGAAGGCAGTTCTCTCACTGAAAACACACCTTCCTTCCACTTTGAATAACTTTGTCTGAAATGGATTTTTTTTCTTGCTCTAACAAAGGAACTTATTTCTAAGATTTATACTCTTAACCGATAAAAGTATTAATTAACTTTTTATTTCTAGCAAATCTCTTTCTTATTTTGGGGTAGAAAACCATTCAGTTTTTCTCGGTTGCCCAAAGGCAAAGCAAGGGATATTTTGATTGTCATGATACAATATTTTAATTTACAATCTTTTTTTCCCCAAAATGTGTGCCATTTTTACTTGAAATCTTTCTATACCTTTCTTTCCTGGTGCGTAAAACTTTTTGGTTTTGGTTGTTTCTAAACTTTCACAGAAGTTCTTGTTCCTTCCTGGAAATGCTGAAGTATTAAAAAGCAGAGATCTTTGGTAAATAACTTGGAAACATTTGAGGTTAAAGGTGGTATCAATTTTTATATACTGCCTGCTATTTAAATAAAGCACTCCCTGCAAAAATCTTTACATTTGGGGAGAAAATCTGGGCTTTTTGAGCCTCAATTATACCAATATAAGTGTAATTTACTGTTCTATATTTGGTAACTTTGCAAAGATCCCTTTAAAAAACAAAAGGACATTCATTCAAATTTGTTAATTCTGGGTGGTTTGGATTTTAATACTTCTTTTGACTTTGCATAGCATTTAAACAGCAAGACCACATATCAGTAAACTCATAGCAAAGCCATCATATAGTCATTGCTCAGTGAACATTCGTGATTGTGTCTTTGTGAGGAAACTTACTTCTTGCAGAATCCCATGAAACAAAAATAGATTGGCAGTGAAAGTTGAAAGTGAGGGAAGTCAGAGAAAACAACAAAGCCAGTGTTTTAGTCAGGTTGGTTTTCTGTTTTAGGAGCACTAGATTTCTAGTGCCTTTTATGTCATGTGGTAGTTCTGTTTTGTAGCAATTCAAAACCTGAGTTCTAGCATCATTTTGCTGCTGTGCCAGGTAACGTTCTTGGAGTCCCACAAAACGTAAGTACACTGAGAAGGTCAAGTGTAGGGGCAGGCAGCCTTAGAAGTAGCATTCCAACAGGAAAAGAAGAGAGCTAGGCTCGGCGTCTGAACTGGCCAGCCCTGTCTTCCCGGGATCAGACATGGATTGCTGGGCTCGAACTCCTGGCATTTAACAATCTTCCTTCCAGTAACTTCTACCCTCCAGTAGTTTCAGAAATAATCATGTTTCAAAAAATACACAAAAGCAAAAGGACAAATATTTAATCACTGAACAGAACTAAATTCTGTGGATATTTGCGTCTCTAACGGTCCAGTTTTTCTAGGCATAACGATACTTTTTAAACTTTTTTTATATATTAAAATGAAGTTATCCTCCACCCGTTACTTTGTAATAGCCAGCATAACTTGTTTATTTTCCTGTGTCATTAGATAATCACATCAATTTGCAAAAAAAAAAATGGAAAATAACAAATGTGGAAGAAGATGTAGAGAAAAAGAGATTTTCATCATTGGTAGCAATGTGAAATAGTGAAGCTGCTGTGGAAGATAATTTGGTGGTTCCTTAGAAAGCTAAGTATAGAATTATCATATGACCCAGTGTGCTGGTTTGAAAGGAAGTATGCCTCCTAAGAAAAGCCATGTTTTAATATAAATCCCATTTCATAAAGGTAGAATAATCCCTATTCAATACTGTATGTTTGAAACTGTAATCAGATCATCTCACTGGATGATGTGATTTAGTCAAGAGTGGTTGTTAAACTGGATTAAGGGACGACATGTCTCCACCTATTTGGGTGGGTCTTGATTGGTTTACTGGAGTCCTATAAAAGAGGAAACATTTTGGAGAATGAGAGATTCAGAGAGAGCAGAGAATGCTGCAGCACTACGAAGCAGAGTCCACCAGCCAGTGACCTTTGGAGATGAAGAAGGAAAATGCCTCCCGGGGAGCTTCATGAAACCGGAAGCCAGGAGAGAAAGCTAGCAGAGATGCTGTGTTCGCCATGTGCCCTTCCAGCCAAGAGAGAAGCCCTGACTGTGTTCACCATGTGCCTTCTCACTTGAGAGAGAAACCCTGAACTTCATCGGCCTTCTTGAACCAAGGTATCTTTCCCCGGATGCCTTAAATTGGACATTTTTAAAGATTTGTTTTAATTGGGACATTTTCTCAGCCTTAGAACTGTAAACTAGCAACTTATTAAATTCCCCTTGTTAAAAGCCATTCCATTTCTGGTATACTGCATTCCAGTAGCTAGCAAACTAGAACACCCGGCAACCCTGCTACCAGATATATACCCAGAAGAATTGAAAGCAAGGACTAGAATATTTGCGTAGCAACATTCATAGCAACATTACTCACAATTGCCAAAAGATGGAAGTAATCCAAGTGTCCAACAATCAATGAATAGATCAATAAAATGTGCTACATACACACACAGTAAAAAGGAATGATGGGCGGCTGCCGTGGCTCAGCAGGCAGAGCTCCAACCTGCCGTGCTGGAGGTCTGGAGTTCGATCCCTGGTGCCTCCTGCCCATATGCAAATTTAAAAAAAAAAAAAAAAGGAATGATGTCCTGATACATGTTCCAGCATGGATGAACATTTCATGCTGAAATGAGCCAGGAGCAAAAGGACACATATTGTATTATCTCACTTATGTAAACTAATTATGATAAGCAAACTCATAGAGTTAGAATCTAGAATACAGGTTACCAGGGGATAAATTGGGTAGAAAATGGGAAGTTGTTGCTTAATTTGTACAGAATTTCTATTTAAATTGATTGTAAAAGTTTGCAAATAGATGATGGTGAAGTCAGCACATTATTCGTGAGTGTAATTTACATCACTGAATTATTTACGTGGATGTAGCTGAAAGGGAAGATATTAGATCATATATAGATTGTAACCAAATAAAAATGTAAAAAATAATCCATGTGTTTTAGTTTGTTCAAACTGCCAGAATGCAATATACCAGAAACGAAATGGCTTTTAAAAAGGGAATTTATTAAACTACGAGTTTATAGTTCCAAGACTGTGAAAATGTCCAAATTAAGGCACCCATAGAAAGATACCTCAACTTCAAAGAAAGGGCCAGTGACGTTCAGGCTTTCTCTTTCAGCTGGGAAGTCACATGGGGACATCTGCTAGCTTTCTCTCCAGGCTTCTTGTTCCATGAAGCTCTCCCAGGGGCATTTTCCTTCTTCATCTCCAAAGGTCTCTGGCTGTCTGGGCTCTGTCAGCTCTAAAGCTTTTTCCAAAATGGTTCCCTCTTAAAGGGCTTCAAGAAGCAACCCCACCTTTGAATGAAACCATCTGATCAAAAGTTACCACCCACAATTGGGTGGATCACATTTCCATGGAAACAATCAAAAACGTCCCACCCAACAATATTGAATGAAGATTAAAGGACATGGCTCTTCTGGTGCAAACTGGCACACCATGGAACTACACTACACAAATACTGGACCCTAGGTTAAACCATGGACTTAAATTACTAGTACAATTATATAGTAATCAATTATAACATGTTCCAAGCGAATACAAGATGTTGGTGGTGGGGTGGTGTATGGAAATCTGGTACTTCCTGCATGATTGTTCTTTAAACCGACAACTTCTCCAATAAATAAAAAATCATTTTAAAAAAAGAAGCTGCAAATAAACAAAATGGCACATGGGGACTTCCATCCATGCCACCCTTTCCTACATTTTGTAAATTAGAAGGAACACTGGGGTGAGTGAGGAATTCAGTTGCAGGTTTAACCCTCTCAGCAAGGCTACCACGGGTCCCTGCTGAGGTCTGTCTCTGTCCTAGAATCACAACAGATGCCATGTGTCAGTGGTTGCCTCCTGGCCCAGGGCCTAAGCCCTTCTCTTAGGTTCTCCTGTGCTCACTCTCTCCTCCCGCACCTTCCTCCCTCCTTCATGACAGTCTGACCTCCCCTTCCATGATTTCCCAAAACTGAACTCAAGCCCACTCTGAGAAAGCAGGAAGGAGCCAGGGAAGGCAGTGAATCCCAGGACAGGGTTCAGGCCCCAGCTTTTGGACACAGCCCACCCTTGGAATTGCAGGTCTCTAATTCCAGTTTCCAAGCTACTTCTCAGCTTTTAGTTTGTTCAACTTCTGCTTTTTCAAAGAACAAGGTTCAGAAGAGAACTCCTGGGCTTTCGAAAGCAAGAATTTCATGCCCTTTTTAGGAGCTGGGACTTCCCTGAAGAGTGTTTTGGGGTATATACCCAGAATAAATGCCTGGCACCTAAAGTCAGAGAAGGGGGTGAGAGGGTAGTTCAGTGGGAGAATTCTTGCCTGCCATGCAGGAGCCCTGGATTCGATTCTCAGCCCAAGTACTTCTCAAAAACAAACAAACAAAAAATTCAACAAGTGGTGCTGCAATAATGAGATATTCACATGGAAAAAGAATGAAATGTGACCTGCTATACAGCATACACGTAAAGAAAAAAATTAAAGTCAGAGAAACCTTGAGGATGGAATAGTTCTTGACTATTTGAGTCCTCCCGCCTGTACCCCCTTTGGCTAGCATTGATGTTGTCAGGAAACAAGAAAGGCCGGTCGCTTTGCTGTCTGTCAGTCTATTGTTTAGTTCAAGGGGGGCGTGAAGAAGGGTGGCAAAGGAGAGGACAGAGAGAGCCAACAGAAAGGATGGGAGAGATTTGGCAAAAAGAAAAAAGGAAAGGCAAGTCAGCTGTTATAGGGAGAAAAATTTAGGGAGAGGCAAACTGTTTAAAGGAGTTATGTTTTAATGTCTGTTGTAATCTCTTCCTCCTCCATCTCCCACCAAGATTTCTATAATTATCTACCTTTCCCCTTCTAGTTGGGTTTTGGGTTTGGTGATAAAAGAGCATGTAAGACTGGACTCAAGTTAAGCAAGAGGTGCCAGGTTACACTTAAATGGAGAAGTGTGTTTCACCTTCATTCATTATTGCACTGGTTCATTCATTCAATAAATATTTAATAACCATCTGTTCTAGTTTGCTAGCTGCCAAAATGCAATATACCAGAAACAAAATGGCTTTTAAAAAGGGGAATTTAATAAGTTACTAGTTTACAGTTCTAAGGCTGAGAAAATGTCCCAATGAAAGCAAGTCTATAGAAATGTCCAATTCAAGGCATCCAGGGAAAGATACCTTGGTTCAAGAAGGCCGACAATGTTCAACATTTCTCTCTCAGCTGGAAGGGCACATGGCGAACATGGCGGCATCTGCTGGCTTTCTCATGGCTCCACCAAAAAGGGACTCTCTCCAAAAGGTTTCCTCTTTTAAAGGATTCCAGTAAGCAACTGCACCTTCAGTGGGTGGAGTCACACCTCCATGGAAATCATCTGATCAAAAGTTACCACCTACAATTGGATGGGTCACATCTCCATGGGAACAATCAAAATGCTCCCACCCAGCAATATTGAATGAGGATTAAAGGGCATGGCTTTTCTAGGGTCCACCACAGATTCAAACCAGCAAATCATCTTCTGTGTTCACTGTTTTAGATGCTTAGATTTCAACGGTGGATGAAACAAATATGCCTGCACTCATGGAAGATGGGTGGGGGAAGCATTAAGCAATTATAAACATGACAAATAAGTATACTACAGCATATCAGAAAGGTGACGACAATAATGGGGAAAACAATTAGGGGAGAATTGTTCTAAATTCTCCTTAAAATCCACCTTAAAATAGGGTGGTAGGGTATGGCCCCTCAGTAAAATGATATCTGTGCAAAGACTTGAAGAAAGGAAGGGAAGGTATCACATAGCCATCTGGAGGGAGAGCATCTGAGTGGGGGGGTGGGGGGACAAAGTCATTATGTAAGTCCTAAGGCAACAGGTGTGGGTTTCTTTAGGGAGTGATGAAAATGTCCTGGAATCAGACATCGGTGATGAGTGCACGACCTTGTGAATATGTAAGAACCACTGAACTGAACGCTTTTTTGAGTGTGGATTTTATGGTATGTGAATTCTATCTCAATTTCTTTAAAAGCCTCAAGACATAAGTATCCTCTGGCATGTTGGAGAAAAAGCAGAGAGGCGGGAAAGGATAGGTGGCATGGAGGAAGGGAGAGATGAGGTCAGAGAGGGGCTGGGCATCCAGCCACAGGGGCCTCAGGGGGCCTCGGTGAAGTCTGTGATTTTTACACCAAGCGCAACGGGAAGGCATTGCAGGATCCCAATGCAAATGAGTCGTGGGATGTGCTGTGAAACAACCTGTATTCAGAGGATGGCTCTGTCGTTGCATAACAACAATAGAGGCAATAGAGGGTCAAGAGTCGAGGCAGGGACAGAAGCGAGGCTGCCTCTGCAGTGATCCCGGGAGAGGGGACGCAGGCTCAGGCCACAGGATTTGGAGTCTGTCTTGAAGACAGAGGCTCCAGGATATGCTAACTGAGAAGATGTCTGGGTTGAAGATATAAATGTGAACAATATCAGAAGCTAGGTGACATTATCAAGGCACTGAGTACAGATAAATAACAGAAGCGAGGCCTGAGCCTGAGGATGCCCTAATGTAAAGAAATTGAAAGACAAAGAGGAACTAGTCACGGACACTCAAAAGTGGCCAGGGAAAGAAGAAAAAGTGCCTGAGGTGTGTTGTCTTGAAAGCATGAGAGAAAAATGCATGTCAAAAAGCCTGTGTCGGAGGCTGCGGACAGGTCAAGAAAGAAGTGAGCTGAGAACTGATTCTTGCTGCTGGTGGACTTGTTGAGAGAAGTTACCATAGTGTGGTGGGATAAAAACAGGTTAGAAGGTAAGCAAATGGTCAACAAGCATATGAAAAGCTGCTCAGTACTTTCAGTCATCGGGAAATGCAAATTAAAACCACAAGATACTACAGAGCAATTTCAATGGCTAAGATTTCAACGAATGACAACACCAAATTTTGGGTAAAGGTATGGAACTAGAACTCCCACACACTGCTGGTAGGGATGAAAAATAGCGCAACTTTGGAAAACAATTTGGCAGTTTCTTAAAAAGTTAGACATATACTTACCTTATGACCCAGGAATTGTACTCCTACATATTTACCCAAGAGAAATGGAAACATATGCTCTTAAGAGCATAGTTTTATTTATAATTGCTAGAAATTGGGGGGGGGACTCAAATATCCATTATTAAGTGAGTGCATATCCATATAATGAAATATTATTTAGCAATAAAAAATGAGCAAACTACTGAGACATACCACAACATATTGAGTAAATTTCCAAAACATTATTGGAAGAGGAAGAGGCTGGACACAAATCATATATGTTGCATGAGTGCATCAATACAAAGTTCTGAAACAGGCAAAAATAATTTGAAGTGGTAGAAATCAGGTAAGTGGCTGGCTGTGGTCAGGAGCAAAGGGGACCAGCTAAAAAATAGAAAAAGGCAATGTTCTAGGGTGAGGGAAACAACCCAATTGATGGGAATGATGAGTACACCGGTGGTATGTAAATTTACTTCAATAAAATGTATTTAAATGAAGATTGGAGGGATAGACACTATCAAATCTTTTGAATTTATGCTACCTGGAGAAACAAGGAATTTGGGCAGTAACTAACATGAAAATTAAAGTCAAAAAGGAGGGTTTTTCAGAGGAAATCACAGCCTAAGTATGTGGTGATGAGAATGACCCTGTAGAGGTAAGATTGATGAAGTAGGAAAGCACACGTGAACTACAAGACTGAGTTGCCTGAGAGAAAGGACAAGCTATGGAAAGGAACATGAGACAGGGGAAAGGTGCTGCTAGAAAGCTAAATGAGGTGGTGAGCATCTGTGCATGTTCTCCTCTGACTGCTTCAGCTCTCACAGGGGAGTAGAAAATGAAGTCATCAACTGAGCGTGAAGATGGAGAAGGAAATACTGGAGGTTTGGGGAGAGAAGAGGAGGTGAAACAATTTTCTAAGAAGCTAGGAGAGGAAGCAGAGTAGGGACATCCGGCCTGATGTTTAAGCACCTCCAATTTGACACCTGTTATTTGGGGTCCAAATACCCCCTTTGTCATGGAACATCCAGTTCAGTGACAGCACTTCCCAATGTCTGCCCTGGCTGCAGAGGGCAGCCACAGCACGCTTCCTGGTGAGGCTGGCAACTGTCCCCCCAGCACTTCCCTGACTGCTTGCATACATGGGGTCTCCTCCTTTTATTGGCGATGGCTTTTCTGGCTTTACCCACTTCTATAAGAATTTCAAGCCATTTCCCTACCATTTCCCATGGAAATTCTAGGATCTTTCAAGATTTTAAAAGCCAACCCAGCAGTGACTTGACACCATCTCCTGGGGTCCCTGCCAAGGTGTTAAATCTTCTGTCATGGGAGACTCTCATCTTTATGTTCCATTTTGATCAAGCACCCTCAAGACCAGCTCCACCTACATTCCTCGGTCTCCCACTGGTCCCAGCTACTGTGTCCTACAGAGCTTTCCTTCTCTAGTCTCCTTTCTCCCTTAGCAGACCCAGCCCATCCCCAGCCAGGGGATATTGTGACTTGACTCTGGCTATTGTCTGGCAACCAGGATGGGAGCTGGGAGTAAATTCCCCAGAGGGGGAGATATTGTCTTGCCAGGCATCAGTGTTCAAGCCAGGGCAGCACGAGCCGCTTGCAAAACAGAGGGGGCTGTTTCTGCTGGCCCAGGGAGCTCAGGAGACCCGAGAATTTAGAATGTATTGCATAATCCCACACTCAGGGTCCCACTCCTTCCCGATAAAAGCCCCGATCTTGGTGTCAGGACATACTGAAGTTGAACACTGAACTTTATCAGGAGCTCTTTACTCCTTGGCTTTCCTGCACTAAGCAAGGAAAGCCTCTCTATGAGCTGCCAAGGAGGCCCTCTGTATTTCACACTTCCCCTTACACTGGTGATAAATCCCCCTTGGGCTTTGGTGGTTTTTCTCCAAGACATTGGTAGCCCCCAGCAATAGCCACCTGATTTCAAAATCCTTAGAATGGACATTGCCACCACACACAGATCCAAAACACTTGGGTTATTGTACCTGCCAGTGAGCTCCCTCCTGATGTACCTGTCTCAGCTCACCACTGTTGAAAATTTCAGGAACTGTCCCACAACTTGGGGCAAGGGGCTATCAGCACTTCACCTATCACCAGTTACGTGGTCTTCATTGGCAGTGGGTAACCCATTTTCAAGCTCTAGTTTTAGAGTCTTTTTCCTGGGACCATTTCCAGTGCCATATATCACAGAGTGGGCTCATCAAGAAGCAGTCTCTCAAACTCTGAGGCTTGAGTGCAGAGGTTTAAGGATGAGGTCCCAACAAGGATAAGAGAAGGAAGGCTGCATGGAGGGAGAGGTTGAGCCGCAAAGTGGTTCCAACAGAAGCCTCAGCCGATCCCGTGGGAAGCTCCACAGCTGGAATGGCCCTTCGAGGTTGCCGCATCTTCAGGCAGGGGTCAGGCCTCACTACAACTCTCCTCCTCAACCAGCCTTTGGGTGCGGGCTGCCCACATGGAGAAGACAACCCCGGGTAAGACAGGGGGCACTTCCCAGAGAGGGATTTAGCTAAGAACACCGCCCTCCCCTCTCCACTGCCAGCACCAAAGGCCCATCCTACAGGCAAATCCAGGTGGCACCCCATAGCATCCACCACCCCTTCTGCACCCCTACAGAAACATGGAGCAAAGGATTGCCTGCCATCGCTCCCATTTTACAAGTAGAATTAGACGAGTTGCCAGTATTTCCTTTTCTCAGCCCAGGGATCTTTCCACTGGGGAAAAGCAAGCGGCTGGAGAGTTTATACGGCTCCAGACTTACTAAAAGCAAATGAAAACCATATGGCAAGAGGCCCCTAATCCCAGCCCAGAGAAATATCCTTCTGCCCATCTCCATTCTGGCCACAATCTCTTTTGCTCAAAGAAAAGCGAATAGTCATGTACTATTCAATACAATCTAATACATAAATACCTATATTTATTGAGTGCTTGAGTGTGCCAGCTCCTGT
This sequence comes from Myrmecophaga tridactyla, assembly GCA_004026745.1. NCBI lineage: Eukaryota > Metazoa > Chordata > Mammalia > Pilosa > Myrmecophagidae > Myrmecophaga > Myrmecophaga tridactyla. The sequence continues at coordinate 16,588 of PVIY010011732.1, forward strand.
TTTTACGTATGTGTGTAGGTATGAGTGTGTATATATGCATGTGTGTGCATGCATGTGAGCATGTGTGACTGTATGCATGTGCATTTGCGTGTATACACAAGTAGTCATCTGAGCTCTACTCTGAGACTGTCCCATTAAGAGACGAGGAAATGGGGGCAGCACAGAGGTGACATTAATTTACCGGACATTCCTACAGGTCAAATGGATGTTCTCCTTAACTTCCAATTCATTTGTCCTTCCCGTAAGTCTTATCTTGAGCACTTACCCTTGGCCAGCTCTAGTGCTAATGGTGACGGTATGTGAGTGCCCTGTAAATGTGATCATCTTTCCACATGTGTGGCATGCGGGTTCTAGTTAAGAATCTCACTAGCTGTGTGGGGGCTCGGGCAGGGTTTGAGGGGAGCGGTCCCCACCCAAACACCGTAGTGCTGCATCATGACTTTGCACGCCTGGGGCAAACCCTAGGAGTATGGGTCATGGCTGGCACAAGGCCACGCTGCCCCGCAGCAGGCCTGGTGGGTGCTGTGCAGAGGACACAGGAGTTGAGCTGAATAGGCTCAGTGGAGAGAAAGACAGTATGAGCAGAAGGGAGCTGGCTGCCCGGGCTCCTCCCTGCTCCCTGCTCTGTCTGCAGCTCTCCTTGCACCCCGTGCCCACCTCCAGGAGCTACACGCTCAGTCCCCGTCTCTCCTGCCACCTGCACCCAGACACCTGGGCCAGCCCATGCTGCCCTCCTGAATGCCAGACCCAAATACTGAATTCCCTGCATGGACCAAATGACCATATGGGCCCTCTATGATCCCCCTCCCCCCAAACCTGCTCCTTCTTCATGCTCCACTTCTGGCCATTGGTGCCATCGGCTCCCCACCCCCACCAACAGAGGCACCATCACCCTACGCTCTTCCCTCTCCCTTACCCTCCAGCCACTTAATCACCAGTCCCATGGGATTCATCTCAGTCCAGTTACTCTGACGTTTGTCCACCTCCTGCTATTCTTGATCCTGCCTCTTTCCTCGACTCTCAGGAGGACTCCAGGCTTTAGCACCCCTGTTCCCTCCCAGCAACTGCACTGTGGCAGTTGAGCATGAGCTTGATAAAATATCAAGGGGTCAGTACTTTCTTCTGGAGCCCCACCGCCAGAAGAGAGGCAAAGGAAACCCAGCTCCCATCACCCTTCCCCACCACCTCTCATTTCCAACTGAGCCTGCTAACTCACTAGGCTCTTTCTTAGCCCTGGGCCTTCTTATCAGCTACTTTCTTTCCCTAGAAATCTCACTTTTACACTAAACCATGGAGCCCGTGCTTTCTTTTTAACACTTAAAATCTATGTCTCCTCCTTCAGGGATACCTTCCCTCGTGGAGTTCCATCCTTTTTGCCCCGCTGAGCTCTGGACACCTCTTAGCACAGCCGCCCCCACATTTCCAACTATGGTTGGCCCCATGACCTGGAACTCCCTGAAGGAGACACTGCATTTCATCCATCTCTAGGCCACCACGCCAGGATGTGCTGGTGCCTAGTACCTGTGTACACAATCTAACTGATGCGGACCTTCGTCTCAGTTTGCCAGGGCTCCCGTGACACATACCACACAATGGGTTGGCTCAAACAATATCTGAATCTGGTTTATAGATTTTTATTTTTAAAGAAATAAAAATATAGATTTTACCTATTTTTAAAGGGATCAGCATTGCTCTATCAGCTAAGCCTGTGCTTAATCAACAAAATTTAAAATTCTAGAAATTGAGCAAAGAAGAAAACGATTTTTCTCTTTTTTTTTTGTATCCTATATTGTGGGGATCACATTTCATTCTTTTTCCCTGTGACTGTCAGTTATTGCAGCACCATTTGTTGATTTTGGGGGGTCGGGGGGTAGTGCATGGGCCAGGAATCAAACCTGGGTCTCCCGCATGGCAGGCGAGAATTCCACCATTGAACTACCCTTGTGCCCCAAATATTCTGCCTTTCTAATTAAAGACATATAGCATCTTAGAAGCAAAAGTAACTCCCAAGAGTTTACACTGTCGTCCACTTGGCCTTGGGCTCACCCAGGGCCTGAGGTTCGACTTAACCGGCATGTAAGTTTGGAACCAAGTACGCAGTATTGCAGTGCTTAGTTACGCATCTCTTCTTCTAATAATGAATCAGTGTCCACTGCAGCCGACTCCACTGACCAGGTCCAGGGTGGAGGGGCTTTTGTGTGCCTGTATCTCCCTCCGGTGCTGGGCACACAGTAGGTGCACCATATGTTTAATCAAATAGACGAACGCTAGAACATTCTCTTTGCTGCGCTAATTTCAGTCCCCATTTCCGAGCTTGAGTCGCACTCAAACACCTGTCTTCCTAGGGAGAGCTTTCGTTGGTAATCTTCAAACTCGGACATGCCTACCCTGGGGATGCACAGAGATTTTCCAAAGATCTGCAGACACAGGTAGTTTTAAGAGAACAAACTCCCAAGTGCATACCAACACTTCTCTGAAATCAGTCCGCCTGAGATCGGACCTCACAGGGTCATGTCGAGGTCTCCTCCCAGCCCCCAACCCCCTGCCGGTCCAGGGCCCTTTCTCACTTTACAAAGGGAAGGTGAGCCCTTATCACAACTCTTTCCCTTGTGCACTGTGCGCAAATATTTTAAATATTTAGGTTAAGTTACTGAATATTGAGAGAAGTCATGATTTGAATGATTGCCATGTGGTTTCCTACTCTTTGCTTTCAAAAAAACTGAAGGAAAACCGAATCAATTGTTGAGCTGATAAATCACTGAAAATGATGTTTGAGCATAGATCATTCTGAGACTTGGGGGAAATAACCAGGAAGGAGTTCTAAGAACTGAGGTGCATCATATAACAAAACTCCATTCTCATCTACTCACATAAGAGAAGTTTCTCAAGGCTTCAATTGTTTTAACTGAAAAATAAGTGACATTCATCTTTGCAAAAATGGACTAATTTACAAAAACATCCAATCCAACTCATTAAGCAGTAAAGTAACAATAAAATTTTTACTTTTATGTGTTTTAATTATCCAAATTTATAACACAGATGTGATTTTCATCAATTTCATACTGCTAATAATTACAATGATAATTTAACTGAAACTAAATATTAACACCTACTATAGCCTTGTGATCACATGAATTGTTTCTTAAAATTTATTTTCATTTACATGCCTATTTTTGTTGCAGAGATTTATAATCAAGTGCTCAAAAGACTATTAAATTATATATATATATAATATATACATTAGGATAAAATTCAATGTGGGGCAGGGAGTGCAAATATAGCTCAAGAAGGAAAAGGAGCAATGTCAACTTTCCCGCTATTAAAGAGCTAGGTGCTTATATGTTTCTAAATAAACGATAGTGAGTTTCAAATTGCTAGGTATTTAAATTCCATGGGATACACTCTAAAAGAGTTTTGTAACAGTTTTATTTTAAAATGCTAACTTTACAATATGCAAATTCCATCCCTTGCACTTATGTAAATATAAGATAAAATAATTCGTGTCATCTCTAAAATGTGCATCATTTTCAAAATTCCTGGGGGTTACACACACAAAAAAATTAGAAGGAAAAGACACAGTTTGGGGGGATGTCTGGGGCCTCTGCTGTACATCTCCCAGCAAGTCTCCTGGTCCTGCCCTTGCCACCTTTGCCCCCCAGGGGCTCCCCTGGGTTGGGCAGACCTCACCTTACTGCCAGGGTAGCCTCCTAAACATAATCTGGTCATGTCACCCCTGCTTCAGAATCTCTGTTGGAGACCACCCCACCTGTGGTTCCCTGCTGAAAACCCTGAGCTAGGCCACCTTTGATTGTCGAGCCGTTGATCGCAATGAATCTGTTGGAAAAACTTGATATTTTACTCTTTCTTGTTCAGTAAAGATTACTGTATTTAGAAGACAAAGAACCAACAGCCTGTGGGCCATGCCTAGCATGCAGACGCATCTGGTTTGAAATCCAATGTAGTTTTCAACATCTAAGGACCACGGGGGCTCAAGACGCCCCCGTGGCCACCTGACTTGAGTGGCATCACTCTTTTCCTTTTGACCTGCTTCACTGAGTGCGAGTTACTGGCTGGAAGCTGGAGGCAACTGTGTTTCAGACCCTGACACCAACTGCATGGAGTGTATGAACTATATGATTTTACCACTGGATCATAGATCTCCTAAAGCATCTAGTATGAGGGTGACAAGAGATAAGTATTGCTAAATGGATTTCAAGTAAAAATGCTCACATACTATTTCTGCAAAGATCTCCTCCCAGGTTGGGATTGATGGAACTAACAGAAAAAAGGAAACTGACCTGACGTGTCAAAACTGACCTAACCTTTGGTGGCTGATTGAATTTCACTCACCTGGCGAACTAGAGAGCCCCACCTACCTATTCCAAACAATTTCCAAAACATGCCAAACATTTAACCACAGACATCTAACCACAAAGACATTGTTCTTTTGTTGATTTCAGCAAGCCCTGCTCTATAAATATGCTACTCTCCCTCTCCTTAGCACGGCTCTTGGTTCAATCTGTCCTCCAGGCTTGACTGCTCCTCAGGCGGCCCCCCTCAAGCTCTCTAATAAAATTTGCCTTGAGCTGTTGAGGTCTATCCATTCCTTCTTTTTGAGCATTCTCCTCTTCTACACTCCTTCACTTTCCTTTCAGGGATCAACTCTGGTTTCTTTGTTCGCTCCTCTTCCTACATCCTGAGCCATCTCTAGTGGGTCTCAGCTGTGCTATGGCCATACTGCGTGCAGCCTGATTGCTTCGTCTATGTGGAACCAAGGGTTCTAAGCCTATAGATGTGTCCAAACTAAGTCATCCATAGAAAGATACATTAATTCAAGAAAGGCCAGTGCATCTGGAACTCTTCTGTCAGCTGGGAAAGCATGCTGGTCCTTTGCTCCTGGGCTCTGTTGCTTTCAGCCTGTGTTCCTGTGGGGGTTCCTCACTTTGCTTCTCCAGGGCTGGCTTTCATCTCTTGGCTTCCCTTGGCTCTCTCCAGGTTCTGGCTTGTGTAATATCTCATGGTAATGTCTGCTGGGCTCCAACAATCTCCAAATATTCATGTCTCGGTTCCCCAAGTGTCAGCATCTGTGTCAGCTCTGCTCATAGTTCCTGTTGGCTCTCTCTCTCTGTCAGCTTTCTCTTCATTGACCCTGAGGCTTCTGTCATTTCTGACTCTCTCCAAAATGTCCCCTCTTTTAAAGGAATCCGGTAAACTAATCAAGACCCATCTGGAATGGATGGAGTCACGTCTCCATCTAATCAAAAGGTCACACCCACAATTGGGTGTGTCACACTTCCACAGAGATAATCTAATCAAAATATTCCAATCTACGATGTTGAGTCAGGATTAAAAGAAATGGCTGCCTCTGCAGGATTGAATCAGGATTTAAACATGGCTTTTCTGGGCTACATAATATTTTCAAACTGGCACAGGGCCTGAGGGAAAACCGTGCTACCCAAGGGAGTGTCTGATGGCAGAGTCCGTTGGACTTTAGAGGTCAGTGCTGGGTGAAATGTAGGTTTAGGATGAAGTAGCACTTGCCCAAACTAATGAAATCCACTCTACCCTGCAACCTAGCCTTCGGGACAAGCATTGGGTTGCTCTTGTCCACTTCTATCGCTGGAAGAGGGGCTTTGTGTTGGCCTCTCTGGGTGGCTGAAAAGAACTCACACACACGAGTCCTGAAAAAGCAACTGGGGCTGTCTGGACAGCTGGCTTCTTCACAGTCAAGGAACTGGAACAGCAGGACCTCAGAGCACGAACCAGGGTGCTCTGAGGTGACTTATAGGCAAAGACTTGGGTGACTGGCAAAGGACCCCCACGCAGCCCCCAGAGAAGATGCTTCTTCCAGTGAAGACCATGAACCTAGAGGCCACCCCAGAGAGAAAACAACTCATGAAAGAGCAAAGGAAGTCCATGAAGAAGGCAGGGAGAGCCTGGCAGTGGAGCTCTGTGGCCACAGGAGGAAGCAGAACTCTGCCAGCTCTTCTCTCTTCATGGGGACTGTGAGTCTCCATGCAGAGAAGTGTTTTTTAATGTACTCATCAGTCAGACAAATAGGAATAAGAGCCTGTCCTCTGCCAAGTGTGGGCTGAAAAGCTTTAGGAAGGGACTGTTGTGAGCCACACGTGTCTTATTTTAGATAAAGTATTTGTCCTTGCTCTGGGGAAGGGGCTTGATAGGGCCTTTTGTGTCTGCTCAACAGAGCTCACTTCACAAGTCCCTTGATGGAGGGAGATTGGAGGAAGACCCAATTACTTCCCTTTGAGGTTGAAAATTAGTATAATCTCTTGAGAGGCAAAGCAAAAGCTTCCAGAAAGAAACACACCATGAAAGAAGGGGAAATCTTCAGTGTAGAAAGAAGGATTTGAAGACAAGTGTGCTGGGAAGACAGCCAGGATGGCCACCAGCCGCAGAGTCTTGTTTGGGAATAATGGCTGGGTCCACGAGCGTACACATAGAAGCCCCTTTGTTGGAATCTGGGACAGGGGTTCCCCATGGTGTTGAGGGGCCAGGAACCTTGAGAGAACCACGTGGTCCAGGAATGTCCCTCCGTCTGGGTAGGGCAGGAGAAAAAACATGGAGGTTGAAGACCTGATCACAGTCTGCAGTTGTTTATTAACCTCACTTTGGAAGCAGGATCGATGCCCTCAGAACTTGTCAAGTCCTTGGAGTTCTTTAAGCACTGGCAGGTGGGAGGGACTCTGGTGAAGGCGCCGTTCACTTCCTGCTTCTCCTTCAAACCCGTGCTCCTTTGTCGGCTTCTCAACGAGGCGTGCCCCAATTGCTCTGTGTATCTTGCTCTGGAACATTCTTCTTTCTCTGGGGCACTCTGTGTCATCTGCTCTTATTGTGTTTGCTGTTTATGCTAGAATGTGGATTCCACAATGAGGAGATCTGCGTGTCAGCGCTGGACACTGGTTTACCCCGAGTGCCTGGAGCACAGTGTGTCCAGCCCATGGTGGACACTCAACACACTCCTGTCGAATCACCATGAAATAACTGAAAGAGCGAAGTCAAGCGAGTGAAACGTGGACTCTATAAGATCCTCAGCCAACAAGCCATGCCTTCTCCCCAGTTCCAGTTAGACATATATACAAAAATAGTGCATCTCAATCTATATCTCTAAATTTATCCAAAATTTATCTAAAAGGGATTATAGATCGAAATATAAGACTTAAAACTATAAAATTTCTAGAAGACATAGGATAAAATCCTTTAATTTCTTGTAGGCAAATAGTTTTTAGATATGACACCAAAAGCATAATGCATAAAAGAAAAAAATTAGTGATATTTTATCAAAATTAAAAATGTTTGCTCCGTGAAAGACACAGTGAAGAGAATAAAAAGCCAAGCCACAAAATTAGAGAAAATATTTGAAAATCATATTTCTGACAAAGGAAATGTAAGAACTCTCAAAACTCAACACTACGAAAACAAACAACATGATTTTTTAAATAGGGAAAAAATCTGAACAGACACTTCACCAAGGAAGATATATAGATGACAAGTAAGTATATAAAAGGGTGGTCAGCCTTACTAGTCATGAGAAAAGTGTGAACTAAAACCGCAGGGAGATACCTATACACACCTATTGGAAAGGCTAAGTTTTTTTTTAAAAAAAAAAAACTGACGAGGTTCAGAACAGCTGGAACTCTCTGCATTACCAGGGGAATATGGCCACTTTGGAAAATATGTTGGCAGTCGATTATAAGGTTAAACATACATTTGCCATGCATATTTACCATGTGACTCAGCAATTCTACTCTTGCTCTAAACTCAGAAGAAATGAAAGCTTAGGCTTACCCAAAAACCTGTATGCAAATGTCTATTGCAGCTTTATTCATAATTGCCAAAAACTGGAGAATGACAAGATGTCCTTCAATCAGTGAATGGATAAACTATAGTACCTCCAATGGAATACCACTTGGCAATAAAAAGAAATAAATATTGATTTGCACAACAACATGAATGAATCTTAAGTGCAAGTTAAATAAGTGAAAGAGGTCAGAACCATAATGCATGATTCAATTTCTATAACTTCTGGAAAAGGCAGTATTATGGGGATAGAAAACATATCCCCGGTGAGAGGATTTGACTACAAAGAGGCAACATGTGGAAGTTTTGGAGAGATGGAACCATTCTCAATGATGCTATGGTGGCAACAACTCGACCCATTTGCCCCAGAACTATGTACCATAAATAGTGAATTTTATTGATTTTCAATTTTTAAAAAAACAACCAGCATTTGAAGGAACTTAAAATAGGGTACGAACTATAACAATGAGCTCAACTGTATCACAAATGAATAGCATCACCTCATCACACTCACAGGGGTAGGTAAAAAAACAATAACCCTCAGTAACAGGAAGACAGTATTTTGTCTGGATACTGCAAGGTTAAAGAAAAAAAAGGACAGTATATAAATATTGTGCTCTAGTTAGCAAATTAGTTTCTCACAGGGGTGTGGGTTAGCAGTTCTGAAGCAGCTGACACCCCTTGGAGCTCTACACTAGCCTCTTCCCCTCCACTCCTCTGCCTCTCCCCACTCCCACTTCAGCCAAGTTGACCCCACCTTCCCTCTCCCCTTTAATGGTGCCAGCACAAATGCCTTGTCCTCTACTTTGCATGAGAATAACCTATCCTGGGACCCCAGGCTCTTGGGGATACTAAGGAACTGTGAATCCATAGAGATGGGGGCAGTCAGTGCAAAGAATTTTTAAATGGATAGGAAAAAAGAGAATAAGTATTGCCAGAGGGATCTTTTTAAGAGTCACACTTGATGGAGACAACTCTGGGCACAGTGCCTCATTCTCCCACCTCTTAGCAAATGCTCAAAAGTCAGGCCTGACATCACAGCCCATATGTCTGGTCCCCACCTGGGGGCTTTGCAAGGAGGGACAGTCCTATCATGGGGTGAGGGCCTTGTCACCCCATCTCTAAGATGCAACACCCCAGGTCCTCAGGCCCACAGGCCCTTCCCCACTTCCTGCCCCTCAGTTGAATCATTTCCCCCCTAGACCATTCGAGCTTCCAGTCCCTGGACTCTGACACTCCAATGAACTGAGTGAAACCACCAGGACACTTTCCTTCACCCTCTCAGCTAAATCTTGGAGCAACCAACGAGAAGTCTTGCCTAATCACTTCCAGGCCTTCCCCTGGGGTGGGGGTGAAATGGGGAGATGGCAACTTACTTTGGATTCTATTATCCTCATGAATCCATGGGGCAGCAAAGCACATTATCAATGGACATGGCACACATCCTGTTGGCATCAGCAAAACATAACTTGATTTTACAAATAAAATTTTAATTCAAAACCGACAAAACCAGAACCACTTCAGATTTTGTTTTCATTTCACTACCAGTCCCATTAGCCCCTCAATTTTGTGAAGCACTTTCTCCCCAGAATTCATTAAATCACTCTTCCACTTTCATTGCTCTTCTCATTTTCCCCATCATCCTCCCTCTCTGGCTTAGGATTTTTGTTTCCCTTTCACCACCCACTTAAATAACCTCTCAATCTTGTTAAGTATTATTGTTTCCAGAATTTACTAAATCGTTCTTCTACTTTCACTTCTTTCCTCTGTTTCCCTTTCGCCCTTCCATCCCAAGGTCTCCAGGCATCCATTTATTGACTTTGGACCTGTTTGCTCTTTAAATCTTCTGGGGACTGGAGAGGAGAATTGCATGTTTCTCTCTGTGTGTCTGGTTAGCAGACCGTCCTTTGCAGCAGCGCCGATGCTGCTGGGTTGCCTTTTTGCAATTCTGTTTATATGTCTGTTTGCTTGTTCCTTGGTTTACTTAAGAGCAGTCCAGGGCCCACGTACTTTAGAGCAGCGTCACGTGGCTGCCTTGCCTTTCTTTCATCCCTGGTCCCCTCGCTTCACATTGGAATGCAGTGACATTTTTAATGCATCTCCCTTTCCCCACATGCCCCAGCTCATCCACGCCAACCTCCAACCTGTTGCAATTCTGTAAACCCTGTTAAAGATCCAACCCCTTCTGGGATAACACAATTTGAGAGCAACCGTTTTCCCCAAAAGGCCCCAGCAGCCCTTCTGAGTAAATGTGGCACCTCACTCACACGTGGCTTTTTTAGTTCTGAAAATGGCCTGAAAACTTCTGCCTCTCTGGATAGTGACAGAATCGGCAACCGCTCCTGTCAGAGTGCTGTGTACAGGACAAAAAAGTGCCACTCACGCATTCTTTGCTCACTCCCAGGGCAGTGTGATAATCCGTGTGCCTTACGGCACATGGATGCATGTGATTGAGTACAGGACAGGGAGTCACAAGAAACACCTAGCCCTGACCCAAGATCCCCGACTCCCAGACAGATCAAACTTCTGCTCTGAATATCACTTCCTCCATCTCTTTAAATAGCACAGCCGTACTCAATTCACAAGCCTGTAGGGAGAATCAAGGACGATCACCCATGGTGGAAAAATGCTGCTGAGGAGTCTCCACAATAATAAAATAAAATCATCATCATTATATTGTTGCTTTAAATAAGTGGCTTCATTGGTCAGATTCCAGGTCTTGGCCGCAGGTCCAGTGAGAGGCATGGTTGCCTCCTCTCTCGTCAGATATGCTGGAAGGTGCCAAGGGAGAGGACATGGCAAGGGTGGAGAAAGAACCTACAACCATCGTCAAACTCTGGAAATATTTCACATAACAGCAATTAGACATGTTCTAATTCCCTGGTCTATGTGTGCAAAATAGAGCTACCAAGAGATTGGCTGCAACTTGGGCTGACACAGTTTTAACAGTGGGAACTGGTTGTGTTTTGGTTTGCTAAAGCTCTGGAATGCAGTATACCAGAAATGGAGTGGCTTTTATAAAGGGGATTTATTATGTTACAAGTTTACAGTTCTAAGACCATAGAAATGTTCAAACTAAGGCATCTAGAGAAAGATACCTTGACTCCAAAGAAAAGCCTGTGTCTGTCACATGGGAAGGCACCTGCTGGCATCTGTTGGTCCTTGTTCCTGGTTCCATTGCCTCCATCTTCTGATGCCAGTGGTTTCCTCTCTAAGCATCTGTGGACCTTCTTCCTCTGGGACACAGCTCCGGGTTCTGGCTTGATTAGCATCTCATGGGAAGGCACATGGCGATGTCTGCTGGGCTCTACATCTCCCCTCTCTGTCAGCACTCCAACAGAATCCTCTCTGTTCTCCAAGTCTCTGCATCTAAAGTTTCTCCAAAATCTTTCCCCTTTTAAAGGACCCTGGTAAACTAATCAAGACCCACCTTGAATGGGTGGAGTCACATCTCCATCTAATCAAAAGGCCATACTCACAATTGTGTGTGTCACATCCCCATGGAAATGATCCAATCAAAGTTTCCCACCTTAAACAATAGGTCTGGCCCCACAAGATTGGATCAGAATTAAAACATGGCTTTTCTGGGGTCCATGATAGTTTTAAACTGGCGTAGGTTGCTTGGATGATAGCTCCATACAGAAAATGCCCAGGCAAAATTCTGCCATCCCAAAATGGCCTTCTGCAAAAACAGTGTTTACCAGGACTGTGCATTCCTCAAAGGTACTCCCTAAATATTATCGCATTTAACCCCACCACCAATCCTGTGTGGGAGGTGCCATAAATCCACCTTTCAGCTGAGGACCAGAGAAGTTATCTCACTTCCCCAAACCACACAGCAGAGCCAGGACTTGACCCCATAGCTGTCTCACTAGAAATCCCAGGCCTCCACCACCACTCTACAGCCCTTACGGGTGTGTCTGCACTGGGAGAGGCTGGTCCCTGCAGCCCTGAGCTTTGGGCACCCTTGTCCGTACTGAGATGTTTCTTTTAATTGCACTTTTCCCTTGATCACAGCCTTTCGGGCTCTGCTGCAGACCTCGGAGAGTCCCACCTGTTCACAAGTGCCCAGTGGTGGGACCCGCTTCTCCCCTCAGTGAGATCCAGGAATTAAATCTACTCATGGTGTCTTCTCCCTTCCAAACTCTCGCCAAGATCTCCAGACCTAGTAAGTCCTTGGAAGTAAATTGGCTCCTAATTGCCCAGCTCCTCAGGGGAATTCTCTTTCCTTGGATGATGTAGGTGTGCTGTTATTTCTTCTTATAGTACATCAACCTCCCTCCCCTTCCCGTAAGTAAAACCTGAAAGATGGTCTCCCAGTTTTGCAGACATATTTCAGTAGTACTCTGTGTGCCGAGCAAGGGGGCAAGTGGTTTTCATGTGTATTACCTCATTTAAGCCTTCCCACCCCACACTCCACCCTGCTGAAAAAAAGTGAAATCCAGAGAAATTAGGTGATTTGCCCAGCGTCACTCTGCTGATAATGGCAGGGCTAGAGTCTGGAATCCAGGCTTCTCTGGAATTCATCCAGGAAAGCAGAGAGACCCCGGGCCTTCGACTTTGCCTTCAAGCCTTCAGTACCCAAGCCGTTTCCCTTCCCCAGCCCCTTGGCAGGGTCCACAGTGAGAACAAGGGGTACCCTCAGTGGGGGTGACCATAGACCCCCCACCTGACAGATGGGAAGGGGCTGCTCAGGTCCCACCCATGGAACTGAGCCACCTTTCTGTCTGCTTATAAAGGAAGAATCAGGGGCATTTGGGACACCGCACAAAGGAAATGCTGATGAATGAAAAACTAATGGAAACACTATAAACAGCATCATCCTATATGCAGATGAAGCATCAGGAAGATGTCTCAGAAACACATGGCCAAACTTGACTGGGACAGAAGTCTCCCTGCACTGGGGGCATCCAGAGCTGAGTGGGGCCGGGAACCTGCTGCCAGGCTGAGTGAGGGCAAGCTAGAAAAATGTGGGATGCTCTACAGCGGATCCCCCGAGCTTGACCCGTTGGACCCTTCCTCCCTAATCAGGATAATTTTCTCCATCACCTCTTAGGGGTGAAACATGGATGCTGTCCTTGGGCCACTGGGAGAAATTTTCTTTATTTGCTGATGTCACTATTTTATTAAGCATGCTGGGGAAATAAAACACTGATTTCAAACAACTGTGACTGAAGTCATTGGTGAGTACAATGCTCTTTGTGTGAGCAAGAATCAGGGCCATATTTTATCTCTAGGTAAGAACTATTTTTAAGGCACTTCATAAATCAAGGGCAAGGTCAACCCTACTAAACATTCCAGAACCCCCAGGGGGGGACTCTCCCTTCCGTGGGCGTGCCCAGACCTTTCGGACTGCAGGGTCCCATTGTCACCACGCTTCCTGCACGCATCTTCCTGCACACTCCGTCCCCAACAGCACGTCGGGGCCATGGCAGGGCCCACCAGGCCTGCAGGAGGAAGAACTCATGGCCTGGCTGGGGCACAGGTGGGACGGCGCCACACGGAGACCCTCCCCTGAAGGACAGGTGCAGCAGGTGCAGCCAGGATCTCTTATGGGGTTGCTGTGAGTGCTTAGGGAAGCAACCCCGTAAGAGTACCTTGCACCCAGCTGGCCGTGGCTCGGGCTGAGCCAAGGTCGTTTAAGGTGATGCTCTGTTACCCCAAGCACCCCCTGACCACCTTGCAGAGTCAGGAGCCATGGCTTGGTCACTGACAGGACTTCAAGCCTGAACATGCTTTACAGTTCATGAATGAATGAATGAGCATGTGAAAAATAAATCATGAAGGAATGAAGAAATCCCTCGTTTTGCACATGAGGATAGTAGGAGTCAGAAAAATTGTATTCTGCAACCTCCTTTTAACAGAAGTGGTGAAATGGAACTCCCAGGGAAGCTTGTTAAGAGAGGGGTGGGCTGGTGGCATGAGCCCGTCTTGCTGTTCTGTCCTTTCCTTCTTCTACGTATGAGAGTACAGATGTGATAACTGCAGCTCCAGCAGCTATAGCAGATTTTGAGTTGAGTGTAAGGATGGGGTTTGCATGTTAAAGATGGCAAAACTGAAGGATAGTGGGCATTGGTGTCCCCAGTGTCCATGGGTCCATCATTTTGCCCCTGGCCTGCCCACTTCCCATTCATCTTAATGTGGGAGGTGGGGGGGGGGCAACTAACTCATTTCAGTGATCGTGATGTCACTAGAAGCCAACTACGTTTCTAGCTGAAACAAACAATGTGATACGGCCGCCTCTTGATTTACTCCTCCCAAACTGCCTGCCCCTTCTCAACCTCCTTTGCCAGGTTCTCCTCCTCTCCTTTTCCTAAATACTGAACTGCCAGAGGGCTCAGTCCTGGGCCCTTTTTAATCCCAGGGCTGAAAATATTATCCACAAGCTAAAGAAAATCAAAGTCCTATTGGTAGCTCTCTTGTCTCCCACTGCCCAGTTGGTGTCTCCAAATCAGCATGCAAAAAAGAACTCTTCATCCCTTCGCCCCTTACTAACCTTTCTCATCCCAACTCCCCCATCTCGGCACCTCCCTGGATTCCTTTCTTTCCCTCGAGCCATGTCAGCCCAGGTCCCTCGATCCCCTCTGCAGCCCCCATCACCATGGCACTTGCTCCCCTGCCCTGGTTTCCCCTCATCCTCTCAGCCCTGGCATCCTGTTCTGCACAGGGCATCAGAGTTCACTGGCTGCAAAGCTGGTGCCAGTGCTCAGACCCTTCGATGGTGTCCTGTGGCTCTCAGAATAAAGCCCTGCAGAGCTTGCAGTGGCCACAGGGCTCGAGGATCTGCCTCTGCCCGCCTCACGTTCACCATCCCCTATATCCATTCACTGGCTTCCTCTGTTTCAGAAGCCTTGTTCCGGACCCAGGCCCTTTGCACCTCCACCTGAATGCCCTTCTGCAAGAGCATGCCGGAGGGACACCTCCAACCCTCACCGTCCAAGCTCACCTACCACCTGCTTGAGAAGAGCCTCTTGGCCTTCCACCACATGGTTTCTCCTTGTCAATTACCATTCCTGAGTGCTTCTCTTTGATTCTTCTCTCCTCGTCAGTATACTGGCAATGAGTAGCATGAGATTTAACATGCTTTCAGAGCCATTGCGTACCAAAAATGCTTTGTTGTTTTAATACATCAGAGACAAACTAGGGTAATAAATATGATTTCTCTGAAAACTTAGAAATTGCTTTCTTCTTCCTCAAAGTATTGCTGTAAATGAGAAGGCTAATGTCATCCCGATTGGTATTTTGTTCCTTTGTGGGTATTACACTCTCAGGTTGAGTGATTTTATATCTAGTTGTTAAATTTTGAAATATTACTAGGATATATCTCTATGGGGATTATTTGGAGAAAATCTACCTTAAATATCATTGTTTGTGTCAATCTCTGAAACACATACATTTTTTTTCCCATCTCAAAAAGGTTTTCAAATTTTATGTCTTTGATTACTGGATCTTTCCATTTGTTTTTATTACTTCCTTACAATAGCCCTATTATTTGAAGGTGGATTCTCCTTTCCCTAAGCTCCATAT
This sequence comes from Myrmecophaga tridactyla, assembly GCA_004026745.1. NCBI lineage: Eukaryota > Metazoa > Chordata > Mammalia > Pilosa > Myrmecophagidae > Myrmecophaga > Myrmecophaga tridactyla. Next base: position 31,933 of record PVIY010011732.1, read on the forward strand.
CTATAATATTTCATATACATTACATCTCTTTCACACCTTCATCCTTTTTCTGTGAAATCTAGGTATGCAATTTAAGTTTGTCCTCACCGTTCTGCATTTTTTCTGTGGGCTCTGCTTTCCTTTGCTGACACTGATACCAGCATGAGCTCTGCAGCTGCGTATGTGTTTCTTTGAAGTCTTTTCCTTCTATCGGTGACATCCTTTTCATCCGAGCTTGTGTCTCAGCCTGTTGTTATTTCAACATCCTGATCTATTCTAACGTTCTCATAAACTTTTATAGCTCACAGAAAACATGAAATATAGATCTTTGATTTATTTATTTCCTCCTGAAAATCATTTTTCAAAAGTTGTGGCTTCAGCAGAAGTCTCCTTCCATGGAACGGAGTATTTCCATTGGTTTTCTCATGGTTTGGCTTTCTCTATATTCATACTTGATAAAGGTCTTGTTGATGGAGGACAGCACATTGTATCCCTTTTCCCATCCTCATGACCCCAATTGCCCCTCGGGGAGCTAAGGGCAAAGTCAGGTTCTCTCCCCTCTCCCACTGTTGGGGCTCTGGTGCCAGGGGGGGAATTTATGCCCTCAGAAATAAAGGGGGGGGCTTGGTTATCTTCAGCCAGGTAAGTGCATAGAAGAGAAAGCAGCGCCCCCCTCCCTCAGCTCTGGGACAGTATTCTGTACGGGAACCACATCCCTCAGGTTTCAGTGTGATTTCTCCCATCCCCTTTAGCGCTCCCATACTGCAGATGGGCAAGGGGGAGGGAAGGCTGAGTCCTGGACTTGGGCCAGACTAGAAGCAGTCCCCATACAGTGGAGGAGGGGGCTCTTCTGCCCTCTGTGGGGGAGTCTCTCCTGTGCCCTGGGAGGGGGGTCTCTTCTGCGCTCTGGGGGAGGGGGTGTCGCCCTTCACTGGCTTCCCTTAGATCCCATCTTACCTATTCTGGCGGACTGAGCCTTTCTGTTTCAGAACACTAACAATGAAAATGTCATCAATTGTGCCTGTGACTTGTCTCATTGTTGCTCAAGATAATGGAAATTCCATCCAAGGCTAACAATTGTTTTTCTTGTTCCTGTGAATTTTGTGTGAGTTGGGGGATTATTTTCAGTATTTTCATGTGTATTTTAAGGTAAAGTTGGAAGAGAGATTACCGGGGGCTGAAAGAATCTTGGGTCATACTCATCTTGTTCTTCTGAGTCCTTCTTAACACAAAGCCCAGAAGCCAACACTTAATAGGTTTTCAGTAAGATATCATGGAAAGTGGATCCAAGTTTTAAAGTTTTGGCTGAGACGTTTAGGACCAGAAACAATGATCTGAAAGCAGGCTGGAATTTGGGTTGGGGTTTGGAATGGCATGGAGAAGAGGACAGTCAATCCATCAGAAACCTGGAAACATCTGGAAGGAGAGGCAAGAGGGAGAATACCATGTGCCAACCAGATTCCCAAGGAAAAGAAGAGTCATAATTCGGGGCCATCTGCTATGGGAGTCAGGACCCCAGGGTTACACCAGAGGCTGATTCAGAGCCATCAGGGGTCCTTGGATTTTTTTACTTCCTTCAGGGAGAGTGGAGGTAAAGGTGAGCTGGGGGCTCCACCCATCTGCTGGACAGACCTGACCTCTTCAAGGATAGGGCACCTGAGGCTCCCGTTCTCAGCTGCACAGCAAGCCTTGGCTTCTCCCCCTTCCATCTGGAGGTCTTCAAGCCAGGGTCACATGAATGAAGCACGGCTTTTAGATGCACACCCCACACCCCTTGGCAAGCCTCCCCAAGGGCCAGCAAATGAGAGCCCAGAGCAGCCTGGATGCCAGCCCCTGGCCAACTGAGGGTTGCTAAAAACACTGAATAACCTTGTAGAAGCAAGGCCAACAGAGGCAGGGCCAGGGAGGGGCTGGAACAAGTGTCCCCATCCCCCTTGCTTGGTTCTGTGGGGAAAAGAAGTCAGGGGCTGCCAGCAAGAGCAGATGAGCAAGAACTACAGACCCCACCAAGCATGCTCACCGCTCCCCTGCCCCACCTCCTTCTTCATTGGGGAACAGACCCCCTTGGCAGAAAACTGCCACACATTCTATTCCGGAAGGTGCAAAGAAAACTGCTGCAGGCAGAAAGCAGCCAGCCTTCCAGGGCAGGCTCCAACCATGTGGGGTCCATAGGCATTGGGAGATTTCCCAAGCCCACCCCAGCACCTTCCTGCTGTAGCCATCAGGAGGGAGAGTTCCGTGTGATCTCAAGAAAGAGGAATACCATACCAGGGGCACTGCCAGCTTTAACTATGTATGCACATTCCACAGGGGCATCAAAGGGAGGTTAAGGGTCATGCCAAAAGCAACAGACTTCTGGGAGCTCTGAAAATCCCCAGCTGAGATTCGGGGCCTCCTAAAGTTATGGTAACTCTTCCCATGGGGACGATATGGGGGTTGGTGGTCTCAGCCTGCAAAGGCACATTTCTGTTGCTTTCCTCTCCACTTTTCCAACAGTATGATGGCAATGTTCATTCATTGTAGATCACATAACCCTTGTTTAGACTCAAATGCAAAAGGCTGAAGAAGCGCCAAGACATATTCTCAAAGCCATATTAAAAGAAAGGCAAAAACCTCTCATTTTTTGAAAACCACAGAAGTATCCCACCCATCTAAAATATTTTTTGTTATAGAAAGAGATGGGGGAAAAAGAAGCACAAAGTACAAACAGAGCAAATGAACATTTTTTGTTAGTGGAGACAGAGGATTAGCTAAGGCCCCTGATGTTAACATTACTAAATATTTTAATTTAATGTTAAGTATGTCACTGAACAGAGTATGCATGTGGGCGTAAACCCAAGAAAACAGTTTCACAAGTTAGCCAGTAAACAAAGCAGCCATAGTCCAGGGCGGTGGGGCGGGGGGGGGGGGGTGCCTCATGTACTTCTCCTCCAGTCTCCAGCCCCCCATCCTCCAATTTGTTGTGCAAAGTGTCATTTTATTTTTCTCTCTAATGCAAACATTCAGGCTGCATTCCCCGTTGCCTGGATGATGGGGTCTCGGGGATCTGGCTCCCCCCACTTTCTCCTCCATCCCCTGCTGAGCCCTCAGCCAGGCGACATGAACCATGCACCCCACTTCCGTGTTTGCTCACCCCTGTGTGATGCTGTGCTGGACCCATTCGGTGCCAAGGGTGGCAGCTCTCATTGGCAGCCTAAGTCCCACCCAGTCTTCAAAACCTTCTCCATTGAGCAAAGCCCCAGCCTCAGCAGGGGTCTCCAAAAACACTGTTTCTCACCCCATTTCCTACTGCATCCTGGTGGGGTGTATCTCCAGGGGGGCCTGAGCCCACCCCACCCTCCACGGGCAGCAACACCGGCTTCGTCTCTGTAGGCCCCTCACACCCTGCACAATTCCGGGCACTCAGACGCTCAACAGTTTTGAGGGTGTGATTCACAAACTCTCCAACTATGTGGTGTGGCACCATGAATTTCTCCGTATCCAAGGAAAGCACTTCCAGGTTTTGATGATAAGAAGAAAAAAGAGAATAAGGAAAAAGTCAAGAAAGAATTGGATGGGGGTGGAAAATGGAAATACAGGCCTGCGGGAAACGAATAGGTATGGACTCAACACTGTCAGAATCCTGAAAAGGGTTGACAATCAACTTCTTCTCTGAAGAACAGCACACCCTACAAAAACAATTTAGGCATGACCCTCCACCTGGCTGTGAGCTTATATACGCAGTAAGAACAAAACATTACTCTGAATTCCTATTGATTCAGAACACACTTATTACTAAGCCCACAAAAGGTAGACACTGAGTGTGTCCAGAGGCCTGAGGGAGAGAGGGACCATCTTGCCTGGTTGAGAGGCAGTCTGCTGGGAAGGGCTGTAAGAAGGAAGGTGAAGGAAAGAAGAAGGCAAGATGGGGCAAGGCTGGGAGTGGGGTCACCCGTGGACTCCCACACTCTCAGCACAAGCAGCAGATCGCATGGGGTACCTGACGCACAGGGACCCCCTGAAAGCGCGGATGGTGGGGCAAGGGGCTCACAGACATTAGGGTCTCCATCTATCACAGTCGGAAGACTTGGGACTTGGGCCAATGGCAGGGGGTCCTCAACGGGCCGTGGGGGTCTCCCTGTTCATCTCCCTACCCCCGTCCAGGCTTAGCATGGCAGCTGGGATGGAGCTGGTGCCCCATGCATTTTTTAGGTTCAGTGGAACTGAAGTGAGCTGAAATGACAAGTGCTGATATGGAGCATCCAGACCAAGCAGAAGCTTCTCTGGATAATCACATGCCCCCAGCCCCACATTTTCTGGTTCTTTCCAGGAACCTCTGCCTGCCAGAGACCAGCGACTCTGTAGCATCAGCCCTTGGAAGCAGGGAGGTGGCCTCCCAGAGACCTAGAGGGCCCCAAGTCACACGGGTCCCCCAGGCAGAGGCTGATGTACATAAGCGCAGGGGCAGGACCCTCACAAGAATATTTGAAGGGTGATAAAAAAAGCAGGAGAAGGGAGGGCCCTTAAACAATGTAGAAAGTGGAGTCTCTGTTTACTTTAAAGATGGAGAAGACAGCTCACCAATAAAACACTGCTCCCCATTTCCCTCTAGAGCGCTGTTATTAAAAATAATCTGTGATGAACTCCCGGCACCTCTCTCACAAGGCTGTCCAAAAGCTTTAAAAATAATAATAATAGAGCAGGCTCAAGGAGACCAGGATGCATTCCAGCAGGACAGCTGGATCCAATTGCCTGTGCTTGGCTGGGGGGGCAGGGAGGAAGGCAGCTGGCATCTTCATAAATTAAGCATATTAAGGACAAAATTAGTCCATGTGAGCCAAGGAATGTTGTTCCTCAGCTATTCAGATACGCCCACAAATACAGTCTCAACATAAGTGCTCATTCCGCCCATCCATGTACTCACACACACACACACAGCACCACAGACACACACACACAGTCTTATACACAATCACAGACCGACCCTTGAGACACGTGCAAAAAACACAAATTTGTGCCTATGTGGACACAACGTGAAAACATCCTGTGGACACACACCGGGAAACAAAGGCCTTTTCCAAGAGGAGCCACCATTGGCTTAAGAATTTATCTCAGTCGCTGAGCCCTTGTAGGCCTTTGTGGGTGGCGTGGGGAGAAATCTGGGTTCTCAAGAAAATCTCTTTCTGGGAAGAGCAATTCTTTTGTATAATCCTCTGGCATGAAATGATGAAATAAAACTCAGAAAGCTCAGTGAGTACCAGACATAACGTGTCCTGTACATTTATTTCCTCCTCTCCTTCCCTTCCCAGCTCTGAAGAATGCTCAGATTTGAACTCTACAGGAGAAGATTTCAGGGTCTCCACCAAAGGGTACACCCTAATCCTTTCTCTGAAAGCTTCTATCATTAAAAGATGCAGAGTGAGGCCTGGCCAAGTGGAGAAATGAGACATTGTTTCATAACTTCCAATGCTCCTCATTTTATACTAATTTTACAGAACTAATTTTACAGAATCAAATGATTCAAAAATTTTGAATATCACAATGGTGGGAAACCAAGAATGTTTTGTAGCTACGGATATCATGGTGTGCATTTGTTGGATTTCATGCCCCCCCCACAACCCTACCCTTTTTTTCTGGCAATGACCCTCTCATTCCTTGAGGAAGGCCCCTCACCTCGCATATGGCTCTGAAGTGGCACCCATCCTGACTACAGAGGGGAGCGCGTGGCCTGGGACCCCGTTCTTCTTAGACAGGCATCGTGATGGAGCAAGCACATGGCCCATGCCTGGCCCATGCAGGTCCTGCCTTGAGGTTTCTGGTTGGGATGAAGCAAAATGGAAGCTCTCTCTTCCCTCTAGATCGGCTGGCTTGCAGAACGCAAGCCGGGAGCCATCTGTGGTCACACCTCACCCTTATCTTCTTCAGGAGAGGTCAGTTCAACACAACAGTGAAGTGGGAAGAAACAGAGGGAAGGAGGGGAGGGAAGGAGATGATGCCTTTGCTTGCATCCTTGGAGGGCTTGCAGCCAGCTAGTTTGAGTTGACACATCTCATGTGGACATTAAAATGTCTCAGATGACAGCTGTGTGCCCTGGAAGTGAAATCAGGGATTTCTAGGCATTGGAGAAATTCTTTTGACAGTAGAAACTAATGAGATGAAGGCAGCAAGGGCAGATCAGCAAAGTAGGGCCATCCCCTGAGAGCCTTGCAAATGGAATTCATTGCCGTTCTCCTAAGAAGTGACCTTCAGAAATGTCAGGGTTTGACTCAGCCTGTCTGTCTGCAGGAAGGCCCTGTGGCTTCCAGGCCTGCAGGGATGGCCATAGCAACCCCTCTGGGAAACCCCAAGGCACAGGACAGACAGGCGAGGAGGGGACCATCCACCTGGCCTGTCCGGGGAGTTCTCTCTGTACGAATTTATCACTGTTTTTGTTTTAGATTATGATACTTAATAAGAGTCACACTCTAAAAGATGTGTTTTATACCTCAATAGCCATACATCAGTACAAGCAATCGATATATCTATCGCATAACATAGAATGACCATGAACATCTCTTTATTTCTGGATACTTAAATTCAAAATAAATCAAAACAAAATGTTTCCAGTGTAATATAATTTTATCAATACAGCAGATTCCTTTCCTCAGATCAACTTTCATTATATTTCATATGAAACTTTCCCTACATTATAAATGGAAAGAGCAAGTGTGAGAGGTATTCGTTTTCTTTGGGAATATTGGCTGGATGGTAGAAAGGCGACTTGGGGTCTTTCCAATCTGTCTAGAAAAACCCAATGGGCCAGAGTCAATTTTCTTCAAACTATTAGAGACCAGACCCAGAAAAGGAATGCCTGCACTCACAAGCAGATACACACACATGCTATGGCAGGCAGGATTCTGAGACGGTTCCCAAAATTCCCAGCCTGGGAATCCTACACACCCTGGATAGGACCCTACCTTGGAGGGTGAGCAGGACCCAGGACTATGCTGGGAACTCACTACTGTGACCATGTTATTTTATATGGCAGAACAGTTTTTCCAAATAATTACGATCCCTAACCTTGAGTCCATCAAAAGGGACATTATCCTGGGTGGGTCTGACCCCATCAGGGGAGCCCTTAAGCAAGACGGGACCGATCCTGAAGAAGAGCACAAAAGCGTGAGAGCGTCTGTGGCAAGTGGCAAGGACCTGCAGCTGGCCTTGAAATGCTGAGCATGGCCCCAGCAAATAGCCAGCAAGAAAACAGGGACCTCAGTCCTAGAACTTCAAGGAACTGAGTTGTACCAACCATGACACGAGCTAGAAAGATGATGCCGAGCTCCAGAAAGGACACTGCCTGGTGGATACCATCATTTCAGCCTTGCGAGACCCTGAACAGAAAACCCAACTATGCCATGCCTGGACTTCTGAGGTATTGTCTTAGGCTGCTCAGGTTGTGGTGATAATTTGTTATGCAGCAGTGAAAAACGACACAAACGGTCATACAGTCCCTCTTCCCTCATACTGCAGCTCCTTCTTGGGCTCTTCCTCAAGTAGCTCTTTATTAACTACCATGTTCCAAGAATGAAGGCTTCCTCAAGGGTCATCAGCAAGCTCTTTTCTTCATTTTCTATCCATAAGCTTATCAAAACTTACCAAATCTACAAGCAGACATATGCACACACATTCAGCCCTAAGCTGGCTGCCACAGAGAAACTAAAAATTAATTGGATATAGCAGAACCTGCCATTGAGGGCCTCTCATGGCCAGAAAAGCAAAGCATGCCCATAAATAATTCTAACAGTCCATTTGGAGGGGGTCAGACAGGGCCACAAAAGCTGCAAATTCTGGGTGGGACTTAAAGACGGAAGGAGATGGGCAAGCAAGAACACTCCCAGAGACAGGAATTGAAGGGCAGTTTGCAAGTAGACAGTGACAGGCCCTTGAATTCCACATTCAAAGTCTGAATGCTATTCAGAGGCAAAGCAAAGTCAGTGAAGGGTTTGAAGCTGGAGAGGGACCTCTCAGGTGTCTCTTTCATCAAGGGCATTCAGTTGGCAATGTGGAAAGTAGACTGGATTGCATGAGGAATAAGTGTTAAGAGCCAGTTGCAATTACCCAAGGAAGAAGTTCCAAGGACGTGGATGAAAGCAGTTGTCCAGGGCAGTGAGGGGTGGGGGGTGGGGGTGTAGAGGAACTCAGAATCAGGCTGCTCTCAGGCTGGCAGAGTGAGTACAAGAAGTCAAAAGCTCTCCAAAGACAGTGCCCTTAGCAATAATGAAAAGACAGAGCTCTGGAGGGAAAAAGAGCAGGCCCCTTATTCCAGTGGAATGTTCCACCAGCAGATCAAGGGTGGGCTGCACTTCTCCACTGCTACCTTCATATCGCAGCTAAAGAACCCAAAATGAAGGTAAAGAGTGCTTCAGGTTTTCAGAATGCCATGCATGAGCTATTCTAGTGTATGGATGTGGGTTTGGAGAGTCCCAAATCCACTGTGGCTTTAACATTTGTTCAAATAGCAAACTGGTGGTTCTGCTTTTGGCAGGACCATGCCTTTTGCTTCTAGCAACCCCCTAGCTAATCTTCCCCTTGTTTCCAGCTTTGATTTCAAATCCCGAGAGTTCTTGATTTCAAATCCTGAGAGTTCTTCACGTACATGCTGATTTCCCTGGAACATAGTCAATTAGCAGTGACTATGTCCTCATATTGTGATCAAATCATTTCCTGTTGGGAAGAAGGTAGCCCAATAGAACCATAGTCAAGGTCATATCATGCAATTTCTTTACAATAATCATGCCTCCAGGGATTTCTTACTGTGGGAGGAGCCATGGGTGAAAAGCTAAAAATCAAGGGAGGGGCTGAGAGGCCATGAGTTGGCTACCAAGAGGCAAAGAGGATGATTAGCAAACCTGAAGACAGATTGGCCGGGCATGAGGAGCACATGCCTCCCCACCTCAGGTCCCTCTGCTTGTCACCCATGGGCCGACTAGTCCCAGAGCTCAGCGCCCAGCACATTTGGCGTGCTCTCCATGCGGGCAGGCAGAGCCCTAAGCTTGAAGGCATGCTGGAGAGAAGAGAAGGCCGTCAGTCTCAGGATCGTGGACCTCAGTAGACTGGGGTTGGGAGTGAGGAGGGGGATGTTGTTTGGGGCATACCCAGTGGCAGGAGACCCAAGAAAGGCCCAAGATCAAAAACTGCCCTTGAAGAAGCCTGGATTTGGGGTCCTGGAAAGGGCACCATGTGTGCTAAGTGGCCATGGTCCTGCTTTCCTGTCGCAGGGTGGTGCAACTAAAAGGTCTCTGGGTCTGAATCACAGCTTCTCCATTCTGGGTTGTGCGACCCTAACAGAGGTGGGCCTTTGGTGGCACTGGATTCTCATCCACAAAGATAAGGACTTCAGTACAGGGGAGCCCTTTAGTCAATCTGGTCAGGAAATATACTCCTTGGAAGACCACGAAGTTTAATAAAACAGAGCTTCCATTGTAACCTTGACCAGTGACAGAAATTCTGATAATGCTGTTATATATGCGAATGGCACGTAGTTTTAGTTTTAGTTTCCTTGCTGTCAAAGCAAACACTATGCAATGTGTTGGCTGAAACAACACGAACATATTGGCTAGGAACATTGAGGCTAGGAGAAGTCTTAAATGAAGGCGTCTTCAGGGCCATGATTTCTTCCAGAAGACTGTGGCATGCTGGGGCTGGCTCCCAGCAATCCTTAGTCTTTGGCTTATCTGTCACATGGCGATGCATGTGCTGGCCTCTCCTGGCTTCTCTATCTTTCACTGTGCTTCTCAAGGACTCTAGTCATCTGAATTAAAGTCCAACCTGGTTCATTTGGGCCCCACCCTTAACTGAAGTGACATCTTGAAGAGATCTTATCTGCAATGGGTCCACACCCACGGGAGTGGATTAAGTTTAAGAACATGTTTTTCTGGGTTTACCTAGCTCCAAGCCACCCCACAGGTCAAAATCCATGAGTTTTTTTATATTGTTGAAACTAATTTTCATTTTACTGAATATTGTCTAAGATAAATGTGCTATTTTTATAAATAAATATAAATATTTATATTTATAAATATTTTAATAATATTTTAATAAATTAATAAATAATAATTTAATAGATTTAATGTTTTGATAAATATTTTAATAAATATTTATAAATATTTTTATAAGATAAAGGTGTATTTTCCCAGACATGAATTCATTCAACCAACCTTTCATGATGCCCACACATGTGCTGAGAGCCAAGGTCATGGAAAAGATGAATGAGAAGGTCCCCCTTCATATGTTACAGATGAAGGACACTCCAAGCACCCAGGACGTCAGGGAGGACTTCACATAGGAAGGGACATTGAACGGGGTCTAAAGGTTAGGTGCTCACCTGTTAGGCAGAGAAGAGGAAGGCAGTACAGAGAAAGGGTGTGACTCAAGCAAAGACCAAGGTCTTGAAGAGTTAAACTAAGGAAAAATAACAGAAATGGAGAAAGGGAGACAGCACATATTAAAGGGAGAGAAATTCAAAGACCTTCCATAATGGGGCTTAAAGAGTGGCAGGCATTGAGGATGACCCCAAAGTTGAGGAGAATGAGTTGAAAGTGAGACCATTTATTGAGACATGGGATCGACAGCAGGAGCAGATTTCAGGGAAGGCAGTTACTTTAGCTTTGATTGGGTCTGGAGGACCCCTTAAGGCTGGTCTCTGTTGGACAGTTAGCTGTGTTGTCTGGAGATCAGGGAAAGCTGGAACTTGAGATGCGAGAAATTCTGGAATCTGAGTTACTCAGAAAGATCACCTGAGAATTTAGTGGAGAACAGAGAGAGAACTGGGGAGCACCAATTTTCTACAAAGCTTGTAAAATAAAAATATGAACAAGCTATGTGACAGAGCTGGTTGAGGACACCAATGAAGAACAAACATTCTGAGATCTAGAAAGAGTAGGTGAAACATGCACTAATAATCCCCAAAGTCAGTAGCTGTGAGTATCTCATCGGTCTTCCCCATTTTGTAGATGAGAAAAGTGAGTCTCTGAGAGGTGAGGGGGCTAATTGCAAAATCACCTGGCTATCATGGAGCTGAGATGTGCTCAAGCTTACCGCAAAGCCCACATTCCTCCCACCACTCCAGGCAGTGCGGGGATCATCGTAGAAGGTGGAAAGGTGATGCCTACAGATTCTGGAAAGAGAACAGGTGAGAGACAGACTGAAAAACTCCCATTTGCTTTGATGATTGGGACATCATTTCCTGGCCACGTGAGAGCATTTCCAGCAGAGTTTGGGAAGGAGGCGTTTGTGAGGATGACACAGTCCTCCAAGGGGATACAGGTAAAGGCACTTTTGCTCTTCCCTTTCTTGCTGCTTGTGCTCTTCTAAGCTTGTGCCTGCTCATACACTGTGGGAATGGAGTCCAAGAGGAAATCTGGGGACTCAGGAAAGCAAGGGGTTAAATACAAGAATAAGCAAAGTATCTAAGAGAAAGAACATGAAGGCACTGACATGGAGATCCAAGAAGGAGGAATTATCCTGGGGTGAGAGGGTGGCCCTTTTGTTTCAGAGATTCAGGACCAGCAAAGCAGAGCATTTGTGGGTTTGGGGACGGAAGTTGAAGGAAACCTTACCTAGCATACAGTAAAATGTGAGACTGGACGCTGAGATGAGGGCATGGGGAAAGCGGTCACCAGTGGAACAGTCATGCTGACTCATGGGCAATGGAGTTTAAGGACCACATGTTTGAGGCAGAACCAATCAGTATAATTCTTCTGTCTCCCTGACTAGCCCTTAGCTGCAGGTCAGGCATTCACAGAAGGTCCAGGGGAGAGGAGCCCAAGGGGGTTGGTGGGTGGCCCTGAAAAGAGATTTACGGGAAGAGAGGGGTGTTGCAGTGTGTGTTGCAATGGGATGTGGCAAGACCTTTATATTACCAGGCAGCCAGTTGTTCAATTTTGAATGATGTTGAGACAGTTCCCCTTCAAACTTCACTTAAAGGTTTCCTAATCACGTACCCCCACCACTCTTTCAACACGCAGTAGATAAATGCTAATTAGACAAATTCCCAGTTGGCCTCAGTAGACCAAAGGGAAAGAAGCTGTAGGGTCATCCAAGATGCATGGGGGGAGTGTGAGATGTCCCCTCACTCTGGCCAACTCTCAGGTCCCACGTGCCTCGTGGCCCCAGAGTAAAGGGGAACTCAAGGAGAATGGATGCTGATCTGTTCTTTCAGGATTGGTAAATTCATCCTTCAGGATTTGGCTTCCTTGGAAATAGTCTTCTTCCACATTCTTTTCCTGGCAGCAATCTTTGTTCCTTTATCTGTAAAAGAGGACACTGGAACCCATAACCTTGAGGGGTTTGATGGCTCCAGAATTCTAGCAGTCCATGATCCCTGCTTCTCATGGAGCTCTGCAGCCATCCCTTCTGCATTCTCTTAAGACATCCACTATTTAGAGAGGGAGGAAGTCCTATGTGGAAATTAAATATTTTACAGGGGGAAGTAGGTGAACCTTATAAGAGAGCAGGTGCCACAGCCCAGGGTCCCCTGGGTAACTCTTGGCCCCTTCCTAGCTTCCAGCATGGTTACCAGCTCTGGGGTGTCGGGGCGGGGGGGAGGGGGAGCTGCAGGTCATCTAACATTGGGAGAAGCAAGAACAAAAAATGCCACGTGGTGACCATCTTCTCAGAGTCTTGCACCATTTCACCATAATGTTAACAGTCCATTTGGTCCAATATATTACCAAAAAAAAAGTGTTGAAAAAATGCCTCTTTGGAAAAAGTCATGCAAATGTTTCCTCCTCACTTCCCTACTCCAATACCATGAGCCCAGCCTCTGCTCCAAGGGGTACCTGGTCTGTAGAAAGCACACACAGGCAGGTGTCAGGAAGAGAGAGCATTCCTCACCCAGCTCCACCCCAGGGCCTGGCTGACAGGTAATGTCAGACCTCTGACATTAGGGGCCTCTGCAGAGTGGCCAGACCCCAAGGCATTTCCTGCCCCTGTAGCAGCCAGGACCCCAAACCCTCGTGGGAGTGAAGGGTGTTCCTAGCACAGAGTTGGGCAGCGCCCACATACTATGTGGCCTGAGCATGCAACCACCTCCCAAGTTGCCCAAATCTGTACCTCGGTTTCCCCATCAGGACACCACGGCCTTGGGTGTGCCGCCCTGCACAACCCTTCTGTCAACTTCGCAGTCTCCATCGAAGATTCAGATTCCCTAGCTGCCCCAATGAGAAGAACACCGCCTGGCTCCTGGCAGGAGCATGTGTGAGGGCCTGAGCCACCACTCCAGAGAGCTGTAGGGGTGTTGCACAGCAGTGCAAGGTGCAAAGATGGAACAGACCAGCAAGAAATGGCACAGAGGCTCATGGAGGCAGGTGGACTGCAGGTACCTTGGCCGCCAACCTCCAGCAGTACCCTCTGCTGGAGGCAGCCGCGCTGGGGCAGTGAAGACCTGGAACCAGCCCCATGAGCACACACCTGCTTGCCTGCAAGCTCTTCCCAACTGTGACTTTGACGGATAATTGCAGACTCCTATTCTCCAGCGGCTGGGCTTCCAGGCAAGCATTTATTTATTTGTCCCTTCCCTCAAAAGACCAGGATTTGTTGAAAGATCTGAATATCACCTTTATAGTGTCCCTTTGAACCAGTGAGGTGAACCCATTTACCTGTGAACCAGGTCTTGACAGATGAGAGTCAACTGTGCAGAAAAAGGTGATGAGTGGGCATTCCCTACCGGGACCCCCAATGAGCAAGAGATTGGATGTGCGAGGACCTACACTAGACAGCCAAGCCTTTGCCTCTAGCTCTTGGTTTCTTCCTTAAAAGCCTTTGTGCAAAGGAGTCAATAATCACGTGCATTAGAAACACATCGCATGCAATAACAAACCATCTTGCCTATTACACAGGACCTTTGCAAAGATTCAAAAGCATATGGCATGCTCTGGACAGGATGCCCTTTCAAGCGCCACACCAGCAGTCTCAGGAGTGGAAAGCTGGTTGCAGAACCCCACTCCCCTCCCCCTCCCTCAAGGCTCACAGCCTCAGGACCACGCACTGGGCTGGCCTTTACCCTGCCTCACCTCCCAGACAACCAACCTCCCTTCTGACCCCATCTTGCACCTGCCTACAGCCCTTGAACCTCCCCTGGTGCCATCTCTGCTCCCTGACATTGGTAGCCTTCCTCCTCACCAGCAGCCTCAGCCACCTGACTCAGCCCCTGGCACTGCCCCCCACCCCTTCTTCTCCACGCACCCTGCTGGGGTCCCGTGACCTCTTATTTGACCCACTCCCTTGAAAATGCCCATGGCCAGACCCTTCAATCACTTTTAGTGTGTGAGTTTTCAGAACAATCATGCATAAAATACATTTCCATATACGGCCCTATAGTTACACCTTGCTTTGGTGTGAACTTTTGTTACCATTGATGAAAGCATGTCTTTATAATGTACTATTAACTGTAGTCCATGGTTTAACTTAGGTTTCACTGTTGGTGTAGTGCTATTCTGTGGATTTCTTAATTCTTACTCTGTTATATATACAGCCTGACATGTCCCCCTTTTAACCACATTCGGATGTATAATTCAATGCTGTTAGTTGTGTTCACAATGCTGTGCTACCCTCACCACCGTCCATCACCAAAGTATCTCCATCATCTCCAACAGGAGTGTTGTAAATTTTAAGCCTTAACTCCCATTCCCTGTCTCCACCCCATCCCCTGAAGACCTAGATTCTAGAATCTGACTCTAATCAGAATAAACAAATTCAGTCACTTCTTCACACTCACCTGGTGAAACCAGCTCTGCCCACTCATTGCCTGCCCCTGAGCAACTGAAGGCTGCTGGAAAGACTGGCGCCCTCCTGCATCTCTCTGGACCTTTCACACCCCACTCCAAGTCACTATTCATACCTTCTCATCTCTCTTCAACCTTCCAGCACCTTCACTCTAGGCTAATGACCTTGCTGTCTCTGAGGAAACAGAAGCAAGAAGAAGAGGTTTCCCACATGCTCCCATTCAATCCATCCTCCCATCTGTGTACGCCCAATTACTCTGCCTCACTTCCGGTCTCAGAGATCTGATCTAAGAGCATCCTCACCCATGGGCAGGTGCTTTCCTGCCAGTTCAGTCACCCAGAACTTCTCATCTCTCTCTCCTCTGATTTTCCCTCTCTGCTAAGTGATTCCAATAAAATCCAAGGATGGCATCATTTATCTATTTTAAAAAGAAACCCCCTCATGACCCTGCCTGCCCCCAGCCACCACCCCAATTCTCACTTCTTATTTAATGTACAACTCCAATCCTTCTCTTCTTACACTCACAAAAATCAAACTTCTACCTGAGCACTTTACCAAAACCAAGGTCACCAATGGTCACTTTTGCAACCTCATCTTCCTAGACAGCACTATTTCATATAATTGATTATTCCCACCTCGGCCCAATGCATGGACTTCTCCCTATCCCACTGGCACTCCTTCTCAGTCCCCTGTGCTGTATCCACTTCATCTCTACGCCCTCTTAGCAAAGGTGAGCCCAGGCTTGGTCTTGGGTCTCTGCTCTTCTCTGTGGCTCCCAGCCACTTGGGGATTCCATCCACTCTCCTAGCTTACATACCATTAAACACTAATAATTCATGAAGGTACATTCTCCTCCCATCCAGCCTCTCGCGTCCACTCCATAATTGCATTTCCTATTTGTGCCAGACAGTCCCTCCTAGATGTCAAATAACCATCTTGAACTGAAAGATCAAGAAACAAACTCCATATTCCCCCAAGATGACTCCCCCAGAATTGTCTTTTCCTGAGTAAATGGCAACCCCTTTCCTTCAGTGGCTTAGGCCTCAGATCGCCTCAGTCTTTGACTATACTCCTTCTTCTCCATTGGAAACCAGCCTGTCCATGCATCCTGTTGACTCTGCCTTTAAAGTGAACCCAGAATATAACCACTTCTCCTCACCTCCATCACCATCATCCCAGCTCCACCGCCACCTTCTTTCCCCCAAATTATAACCATAGCCTCTTACTTCTTCTTGCTCCTGCTCCCCAATCTACTCACAACACAACAGCCAGAATAATCTTCTTAAAGCACAAGAGAAGTCATGTCACTCCTTTGCTTATACCTTTCAATGGCTTTCCCTCTTGAGTCCTCAAAATGGCGCCAATGCCTACTATAGCCTGAAGACCCCCCCGCATCTACCCCACCCCCACGACCCCTCAGAACTCACATCCCTTCCTCCCAGGCTCGCCCTGCTCCTTCCCACGCTGGCCTCCTGGCTTCCGTCTTAGGGTCTTGGCTCCAGCTCTTCTCTTTGCTTGGAACGCTTTCCCCAGGTCTGATCCCATCTTGCTCTCTTGCCTCCCCCAGATCTCCGCTCAAATGCCACCTTCATACTCAGGCTGATCCTGACCTTTTCATTTAGAACTGTGGGCCCCTCCCACCTCAGCCTTCCCCGGCTCCCTCTTCCTTTTCCTTGTTCTGTGTATTTCCAGACTACTGAGCACTTGCCCTCATTTGACTCTTTTTAACTTACTTTCGTGTTTCCTTTCTCCAATCCTTACTAAACGGAGCTCCAGGCAAGCCCCCTCTTCTCTGTTTTGTTCACTGTGGGATTCCTATTATTAAGATCAACAGGAGGACCTCACCAATATTTGTTCAGTGAACGAATGAATGGCACACATCCAGCTCTACTTTCTCTCCTCCTTTGTCTTCTTTCCTATAGTTTCCATCAGTTTAATTCTGCTCTGATTTCTCTGAGGAGTCCTCAAATTGTATTCCAAATCTCTGGCTCAGGTTTGAGAGTGTTTATTTTATCATTTGCTATGTCTATTAAGTTTTGTTTTCAAGTTGGGCCCTTATGGATTTTTCTTTTCTTATTCCCAAGAACACTTTCTTGTCCTCCGACTTCTCCTTTTTCATAATCATCTTCATTTTTCTTAATAAAGCAACAGCCCCTGAATCTGCTCTGAGACTACACACTGGAATTTTCTAAGGACTCTTCTGTATTCTGAATTAACCATTTCTGTTGGTCATTTGTTCTGATTGTTTGCCTAGATCCCGTCTTAATTCCCCTCACGCCCAGGGGTTCTTGGTGGCCTATTCATGTGTGGGCACAGAGGTCCTGCTCCATCGCAGGACCTGGCGGTCTCCCCAGAGGCTTGTTGGAGCCTTTCAGGGCTCCCTGGAGGCCTCTCTTCTGGATACCACCTCGAGGTGCAGAGCTGGAGGGCAGCCTCGGACTGGGAGATGCCCTTCTCCCCACATCCTTTCCTTCAGAACATTCGGGTAAGAAGCTGACCATCAGAGTGATGTCCTCCAAGAGCTGGAATTGGTGGCCACAGGGTCTTCAGTCGATGTGTGGTGGGCCCGCGGGGGAAACAAACACTGTTGGTGTTCTAGTTTGCTAGCTGCCGGAATGCAGTATACCAGAGACAGGATGGCTTTTAAAAAGGGGAACTTAATGAGTTGCTAGTTTATAGTCTAAGGCTGAGAAAATGTCCCAATTAAAACAAGTCTATAGAAATGTCCAATCAAAGGCATCCAGGAAAAGATACCTTGGTTCAAGAAGGCCGATGAAGTTCAGGGTTTCTCTCTCAAGTGAGAAGGCACCTGGTGAACAGTCATGGTTTCTCCCTTGGCTGGAAGGGCACATGGCGAGCACAGCGTCATTTGCTAGCTTTCTCTCCTGGCTTCCTGTTTCATGAAGCTCCCCAGGAGGTATTTTCCTTCTTCGTCTCCAAAGTGCTGGCTGATAGACTCTCTGCTTCATGGTGCTGCAGCGTTCTCTGCTCTCTCCGAATCTCCTTCATTCTCCAAAATGTTTCCTCTTTTATAGGACTCCAGAAACTTATCAAGACCCACCCAAATAGATGAAGACATGTTGTCACCTAATCCAGCTTAACAATCACTCTTGATTAAATCACATCTCCAGGGAGATGATATGATTACAGTTTCAAACATACAGTATTGAATAGGGATTATTCTGCCTTTATGAAATGGGATTTTGTTTAAAACATGGCTTTTCTAAGGTCCATACATCCTTTCAAACCAGCACAGTCATCTGCTGGTTTGAGCATATGCCTAATGGAGTTCCAGAAAATGTTTCCATCACCCCCATAACTGCATCCTGACATACCCATACCTCCAGACTCTGGGGTGGGGTTTTAGGTTGTACGGGTTCAGTTAGATCTGTAAAAATAATTAAAACAATAACATAATAATAACAAATAAAGTTGTCCAAACATTTACTATGAATGGGGAACCATCATTAGTACTTTATACAAATTAACTCATTTACTCCTCAAATCAACCAGATGAACTGCCTACTATTATTTTCCCATCAAATATGAGGGCACTGGATTTCCTAATATAACTTATATGGACAGTTTAACTGAACATCATAAGTACATGGAACCTTGAATAGGACATAAGATTTTATAGGTTTGTCCAGAGTGATGCCCCAATAAATCCCAGAGTGATATGAATGGTGAATAAAAATTATTTGCAAAGTACCCTTGGGGAAATGGTGAGAAAGGAGGGAAATTCATTTGGAGTATTCTTAATATTCTCGCAAGCAGTGGGGACAACCAAATCAACAGGCCGAGCCCTCAATCTTGGGGTTTGTTCATATGAATCTTATCTCCACAAAGGATAGGCTAAGCCTACTTAAAATTAGGCCTAAAAGTCATCCCCAGAGAACCGCTTTTGTTGCTCAGATGTGGCCTCTCTCTTTCAGCCAATACAGCAAGCAAACTCCCCGCCCTCCCCTTCTCTACATGGGACATGACTCCCAGGGGTGCAAACATCACTGGCAACGTGGGACAGAAATCCTAGAATGAGGTAAGACTCAGCATCAAGAGATTGAGAAAACCTTCTTGACTGAATGGGTGAAGAGTGAAAGGAGACAAAATAAAGTGTCAGTGGCTGAGAGATTTCAAACAGAGTTGAGAAGTTATCCTGGAGGTTATTCTTATGCATTTTATAGATATCCCCCTTTTAGTTTCAGGTGTATTAGAGAGATAGAGGGAAGTGCCTGAAACTGTAGAACTGTGTTCCAGTAGCCATGTTTCTTGAAGATGATTGTATAATGATACAACTTTCACAATGTAACTGTAATTGTGAAAACCTTGTGTCTGATGCTTCTTTTATCTATGATATTGACAGATGAGTAAAAAAATATGGATCAAAACTAAATAATGGGAGGAACACATGTCAAAATTGAGTATATTGAAATACTAGTGAACAACGAAAGAGAGTGGCAAGGGGTATAGGGAAAAAATAGGGAGAACATAGGTTAAAATCTATTGAGTAGTTTTACTAGTGGTCAATGGGGGGGTAAGAGGTACGGTATGTATGAGTTTTTCTTGTTTTCTTTTTATTTCTTTTTCTAGAGTGATGCAGATGTTCTAAAAAATGATCATGGTGATGAATATACTAATATGTGATGATATTGTGAGCCATTGATTGTACACCAAACACAGAATGATCGTATGTTAAGAATGTTCATGTTTGTATGTTGTTTCTGCTTGATAGCACAAAAAAATTAAATTAAAAGATATATATGAGGGCACTGGGATCACAGAGCAACTAAGTGACCGACCCATGGTCAGGCAGCGTGTATGTGGAGAACCTGTGCCCATGGTCAACCCTCGTGAGTGGGAGGGACAGAGTATTAGGGGTGCATCTGAGACGTGCTGGGAGGCTGAACCTGCCAGTGGAAATGAATGTGAGTGACCATGGGTGTGCAGTAGGAACTCATCTGGGAAGCTGGCCCAACATACCCCAATCCCAATAATCCCAAAGTGCTGTTTTATTAGTGGATTTAGAAAACCTCTACTATTAGTCAAAATATAAAGCTTTAGGGCAGGCCACAGTGGCTCAGCAGGCAGAGTTCTCGCCTGCCATGCTGGAGACCTGGGTTCAATTTCCAGTGCCTGCCCATGTAAAAAAAAAAAAAAATATATATATATATATATATATATAACTTTAAAAATTTCACAAACTAGGTATTAGATTGAGGATAAACAATCAGTTGTTTTCATAAGAGCTTCAACAAGAAAATGGCCAGGATACAGGGCCAAGAGGATGAGGGATGGTCAAGAAGGATGAATTAGAAAAAGCAATCTGATGTTCCATCATTCCTGGGATTAGAACCTTCTTAAATGCCTGCCATGCACATTGCAGAAACCTATCCTGTTTTTTCCTACAGGTGTGTTTCAGCTTTGCACCATAAAAACTTCCTTGTTGTCTCACACCTGTCCAGAAGGTTTGAAGTCTGGATATTTCCCTATCTCAGATTTTCTCAGAAGGAAGAAGCAACCAGGAAGGATGCTCAGTCCTAATGGGGAAGGTACAAGCATCGTGGGTGGTGATGGGAGATAGCCAGACAAAAAGACGTCAGTGGGGTTGTGTTCAAGCAGAGGGAGCAACTTCATGTTAGGGAAAGGACACTAGCAGGTGAAGCGCAGTTGAGGAAACTACAAGTTACTAGGCAAGGCCGTTTTCAAAAGATGATGGGTATCGACAGCCCCTTCCAACATGAAACAGTTAGGACGGGCAGAGCCCAAACAACCCTAAAGAGTGGGAGAAAGATCAAAGGTGATGGTGGAGTTATACAGAGAGAGGCCTTCTTATACAGAGAAGGTCAGGTTTAGCAAATGAGCATGGGTGCTGAATCATTATATTGATATTTCTTCTAGTCTCCAGCACCTTAGAACAGCTAGAAGTAAAAACCTAAAGTTGTGGAATTGTAACCCATACCAAACTTGAAATCTGTTCTACAACTAATTGTTGCAATGTATTTTGAAATTTATTGCTTTTATGTATATGTATTATTTAAAGAGAAGGAGCAGCTAGAAGAAAAAATGAAAAATTGTGGAACTGTAACCATACCAAACTTTAAAATCTGTTCTATAACTACTTGTTAAACGTACTTGGAAATTTATTGCTTTTTTGTATATATGCTGTATTTCACAATAAAAAAAAAAAAAAGATGATGGGTGGAGGAGGGAATGGTGAGAAGCGGACTGAAGGGCTCAGCAGAGGCCAGGCCGCAGGGTGGCAATTAGCACTGACCACCAGACAATGCCCTTGAGCCACAACTCCCAGACCCCTTACCCCTCCCTCCTCCTAATTCTAATTCAGCCGATGAATCTCCAAGGCTCTGGGTGGGTTTGTTTTCAGGGGTAGAAATCTTTAAAGTAATAAAACTCCCAGGGAGGGGGGCAAGGTGGTCCCGTCCCCTCCCCTCCACAAAGCTGGGTTCTCTGGGAGGCCCAAAGGATAAATTCAGTGCCCAGGACCTCAGCCCCTTCACATTCCCAGTCACCTTCCATCATCATGTATATCTTCTCTCATTTTTTTGTTCTCTGAAATTTCAGCATTTAAACCAGTTCAAGTTCCTCCCATCTGAAAGGCAAAAAAACAGATGAAAGCAATGGTTCAACTAACCGCAATTTATTTCCAGCCACTAGTCCATCTCTCTCCCATTCAAAGCCAAACTTCTCAAGGGAATTGTCGATACTCACTCTCATTGTCTGGCATCGCACTGACTCTCAACGAGGTCTAAACAGGCTCCTGCCTTCCTCAGTTCCCCAAAACGGTGTTTCCTAGTGACATCAACGGCCTCCATATAATTAAATTCAGTGGACAGTTCTCACATTCCTCACTTTGCCTCTCAGAAGCAAATCTCTCTTCTCTTGGTTTTCCTAACCCACATTCTCCTGATTTCCCTCTTACATTTCTGACTATACCTTCTCCATTTTCCTTGCCAGTCTTTTCTCACTGCCTGTGTATATAGGAATGTCTCAAGGACCAGTCTTTAGGCTCTTCACTTCCTAACTCTCCCCAGGGGATCTCCCCCGTAACTATGGTAATCATCATCATCATTGCACTGACTAGTCTCTCTTTAGTGACACATAGGACCATGGATGACCACATTTCCCAGCTTCTCTCACTGTTATGTTGGGGCCACAGGACTGAGTTCTGGTCAGTGGAGTGTGGCTTCAAGTGACACACCCCGTAAAATATTCTGCACAATACCCTTTGTTCTGGAGTTCAGTGCCCAGGTCATCACTTAGAGGAGGGTCATCCAGGAGAACCATCTGACCCACACAGACTTTGTAAAGGCAAAAAAAAAGCACTTTTGTGTGTTCAGCCCTGAGATTTGGGGTTCTTTTATTACAGATATGAATGTCAATTCTCCTAACACACATCTATCCATGTGCCTATAATTGACTTCCAAATTTATGTGTCCACCCAGACCTCTGGACCTCAAACCAGAGTAGGTGTGTCTCCTCAACATCTCCCATCCTGGGTCTCAAAGGTCCTTCTTCCAGAATCTTATCTTCCCTGTTCCTCCATCCATGCAAGCAAACTCATGGCCCTCTTAATTTGTTCCTCTTCCAATATTCCCACCTCAGTGAATGGGACCTTATCCACCTAGCCACACAAGCCAGAAACCCAGAAATCATCTTCAATAACCCCCTTTCTCTCACTACCCCCCCCCCAGACACAATGTCAGACATCTGGACAACCCCAAAACCTACTAGTTCTCATTTCCAACACTTCCCTTGTCCACCCCACCCTGATCTCTTCCTGGGATACTGTGAACCCTCTCATGCACCCTTGTGACCCAATCTCCACTGAACAGCCAGTCTAAACTTTCAAAGAACAAACTCCTCATGCCACAGTCCTTCAGCCCTGGCCGACTATCACACCCAGAATAAAGACAGGCTTCCTAAATGTGGCCAACAAGATCCTGCGTCATCAAGTTCCTACCAGTCCCTCACACCTGCCCCTCTCCCTTCACACTCAGTGCTCCAAAGGCTGGGACCTTCTTCCAATTTTCGAAGCTGCCAGCTCCTTCCCACCTCACAGCCCACTCAGCTGCGCTCTGTAACGAGGACAGAGAGCAGATTTGCTTCCTTGCATCTAAGCAAATGCATCACCATACTTAACCCTCAAAACATTCCCATGAAGTAGATGCAGATGGCAAATGGTATGGATGGGAAATGTGAAGTTCTAGGGGATTAAGGAAAATGGTCAAAGTCCCATATCTAGAAATGTTTAAAAGTAGAATCTAGGCCTCAGTCTGCTTGACTTGCTCTCACTCACGCCCCTTACCCGTGTGGGAAACACCCATGGTAGCTGGGAGGTCCACAATGGAGGAATATGGAATGAGATTCACCAAGGAAGAGTCAGGGCCACAGAATGTCTGATCCAGGTAAACACAGGGCTGGCCCCATCACAAGCGTGGAGAACATGCAAGGATGAGGGACAGAAGCCTTCACCAATGGTGAAGCTGGAGCTCAGCCCCATTTCTGTTCTTCCCCATCTTCCGAGAGCCTCGCAGGCTGTCTGCTCTGTGCCCCTCACTGGCTCCTTCACTCACTGCCCTCTGGCTCCTGCTACCTCCCCCTTCTCCAGAATCTCTTTCCCCCAAGGTCAACAAGCTTCTGCATGGCTAAAACCGTTAGATGCATTTTAGTCCTTATAGATTGTTCTCTATTAGCCAGTCATCTTCCCGTTAAGCTTAAATGTCAAATTTGATGTAATCTTAGGAAGCTTTCTTGACACTAACACCAAGTGAGAAGCCCTTATGTGTGTTTCCCAGAGCTCCCACCTCATCGCATCAAAACCCTGTGACCTCCTGCTGCTCTTCTGTGTTCCTTGCTGGATTATAAGGTATCAAAGGACAGGACTCAGTTTCCTTCCTGTTGGGCAGAGTAGATAATAAATAGGTGTTGAATTTAATGAATAAACTCTGATAGCTTAGCAGAGTAATTGGCTGGAAGGCAGCTAGATATTTGCGTCTTTCTCTTCCTAGAAGGATGACCAAATGACCCCTCAGGACCCCCTCAACCCACCGCCCTAAATGCACGCTCCTCAGCACATGCTGCTGTGCTCCTGTGTTTTACATGCACAGAAGTAAAACCTGAAGGGTCCAAAAACCATCTCCACTGCTTGCCTGTTATTCCTGACCCTTCCATTGGTGGGCATAAGACTAGACGCATAACCCCCAACTTAGAACAACCCAGAAGGAGAACAAGAAATCAGACATCAGCCTCAAATCCCAGCTCCTGGTGAAACACCCTACTCAGACCACAGGTCTCACCTGTCCAATGCAGCAGGGAAATACACAACCTTTTAAAGCCCCACCCAGCTTCTGCCATTGGTGAGTCCATGAGTAGCATACTGTGCTGATTTGAAATTGTCTGGGGGCAGACCTATTATTGAGTGGGGCCTTTGATTAGGTTGCTTCCATGGAGATGTAATCCACCCAGTTGTGGGTGGGACCTTTTGATTAGGTTGTTTTCACAGAGATGAGACTCAGCCAGTTGTGGGTGGGAAGTTTTGATTAAATGGAGATGTGACTCCACCCATTTGAAGTGGGTCTTAATCCATTTACTGGAGCCCTGTATGAAAACAGAGAGAGCTCAGAGCCAATATAGATGTTTGGAGAGGCAACACAGACACAGACATTTGGAGATGCAGAAGGAAATACCTCAGGAGACTCCAGAAGCTGAGACAGCCATTTGAAATAAGAAGCCAGAAATGAAGGACGGCAGACATCGCCATGTGTATTCCATATGACAGAGAAACCCCAGAGCTGATTGCCTTTCTTGAATGAAGTTACCCCATTGTTGATGCCTTAATTTAGACATTTTCACGGCCTTAGAATTGTAACATGTAACTTTAAAAATTCCCTTTATAAAAGCCAATCCGTTTCTGGTATATTGTATTCCAGCAGCTTTATCAAACTGAAAACACATACCTAATAGCATACCTACCATAGTTTCTTTTCCTCAAAGAATTGCACTTATCAACACCATTGCACAATATTTATATCCACACCCTGGCAAGCATGGTGTGGAATCACATTTTAAAACAAGTCAAAATAGAAATGATGCATATTGAGCACCACTGCATCCACAGTTAGACTTGTCAAGAGACACAATCCCCAATCCTGTAAAGTGGATATGCTCATTGGAGAGTGCTCCAGTTACCCACAGCCAGGGACCAAATAAACCCAAACTCAGAGGGTAGAAACAACAACTGTTTTATTATAGCTCACAATTTTGTGGCCCGGGAAAGCTGTCAAGATTTGGCTTCAATGTGCGGCATGGCAGAAGCCACTCAACGGTGTTCCAGTTGGTGGATGGGCTCTTCTGGAGGACCTGGGATGGCTTCACTCAAATGTCCTGCACCTTGGAAGGGGAGGCGGGAGGGCTCAGCTGGGACGATCTGCTGGGTCACCTCCTCATGCCTTCTCCAATGTGGGGGGCTCAGAGTAACTGGACTTCACACATGGCAGCTCAGGACTCCAAAAGGAAGTGTTCTGGCAAATGAGGCAGAAACTGCACAGTCTTATAAAACCTAGTCTCAGCGGCCCGTACCATCACTTCTGCTCTGTATTATTGTTGGAAGTGGTCCAACCAGATTTGAGGGAAGGGTCCACTGACACCACCTTTCAGTGGGAGGAGAGTCAAAGAATTTTTAGCCATCTTTCAAAACTTCCAGAAGAAGCAATAACAGTCAAAAAAATAACTAAGGAACAACTTAAAAACAACTTTACCAAAATAATAATAATAATAATAATAACTTAACCAATGCATGGATCCTTATAGCAGCTCTATTTATGATCAACAACTGAAAATAATCCATGTGTCCTTCCTTGGTTGAATGGATAAACAGAACATGTAGACTAATACAATGAAATACTTCCTCAGTAATAAAAAGACGCAAATGATTTTTTTAAATATTTTTATTGACAAATCTTCACACACATACTATCTATACATGGTTACAATCAGTGGCTCACGGTATCATCACATAGTTGTATATTCATCACCATGATCATTTTTAGAACATTTCCATCACTCCAGAAAAAGATATAAAAAAGAAACCTCATACATACCAGACCCCTTACCCCTTCCTCTCATTGACCACTAGTATTTCAATCTACCCAATATATTTTACTCCTAATTCCCTTTATTATCTATTTATTTTTCATCCATATTTCTTTACTTATCATCCATACCCTGGATAAAAGGAGCAACAGACACAAGGTTTTCATAATCACACAGTCACATTGTAAAAGTTACATTATTATACAATCACCCTGAAGAATCAAGGGTATTGGAACACTGTTCAACAGTTTCAGGTACTTCCCTCCAGCCACTCCAATACATCATTAACTAAAATGGATAGCTTTATAATGTATAAGAATAACCTTCAGGATAACCTCTCAACTCTGTTTGAAATCTCTCAGCCACTGACACTTTATTTTGTCTCATTTTTCTCTTCCCCCTTTTTGTCAAGAATGCTTTCTCAATCCCATGCTGCTGGGTCCCAGCTCATCCCGGGAGTTCTGTCCTATGTTGCTGGGGAGATTTACACCCTTGGGAGTCATGTTCCACATAGGGGGAGGGCAGTGAGTTCATCTGCCAAGTTGGCTTAGAGAGAGAGGCCATATCTGAGCAACAAAAGATATTTTGTGGGGGGGGGGTGGCTCTTAGGCATAATTTTAAGTAAGCTTAGCCTATCCTTTGCAAAAATAAGTTTCATGGGGGGGAACCCCAAGATTGAGGGCTCAGCCTGTTGATCCCCAAGGGGACTTGGCAAATACTTCTTTATTCATTGCCCAAATTATTCTGAGATGTATCGGGCATCCCACTAACCTGGACAAACCAACAAGAACTCACTTCCTATTCAAGATTCAATGTACTTATGATGTTCAACTAAACTCACCATACAAGTTAAATTAGGTCATGCACTACTCAAAATATAAATTTTGCACCAAATAAACATCTCTCCCTTTGGTCTCACATAGAATTTGAAGTTTTAAAATAAGGATGAGGGCCAGCCATGGTGGCTCAGTAGGCAGAGTTTTCACCTGCCATGCTGAAGACCCAGGTTCCATTCCCGGTGCCTGCCCATGCAAAAAATATATATATATAAAATAAACAAATAAAATAAAATAAGGACGATATCATCCTTTACCCTGTATTTTGATCTACCCTAGTTCTATCCAGGTCAGCTTCCTTCATATCTCTAGTTAAAGTCTGATCCTTTTTTCAATTTTTTAAACAGTTCCTGTATGGAGTATTGCTAAATTTCATAGCTTCAGTTCTCTAACTCTGAGTCTCAGGTGTCACATAAACACCTGAAGTTTTGGGGAATGACCAGGTTATATACAAACAGCTCAGTATCTCATGATTTAGAAATAACAATTACAACTCCTGAATATATGTGGCTGCTGTGAGAGCTAATAATCTAGAACCCATTACATTAGGCTCCAACATAATAACCCATGCTCTCAACTTCAGTTCCCCAAATTTTTATAATATAGTTAGTCCACATGATTGTGGATTGTCTTTTTGTTTCTTACATTTCATTCAACATAGAGTCCTTGAGGTTCATTCACCTAGTTGCACACCTCACAACTTCATTCCTTCTTGCAGCCATTCAGTAGTCTGTTATTAGTATAAACCACGGTTCTCCCTTCCGTTCTTCAGTTGTTCTACCCTTAGGCCACCTCCATTCGTCGTGGATCCCGAACATTGCCGCCGTATACACCAGTGCACACAGGTCCTTCATGTCCCCACAGTCAGCTCCTCCAGGTATATACTGAGCCACGGGGTTTCAAGATCCTATGGCAACCCCACCCCTAGCCTCCTGTGGGACCACCACACTGACCTCCAAGGGCTGCACCTCTCAGTTTGCAGTGAATTGGTACATCTCTTGCCCCGCATTTTCTTTAGCACTTGTTTCGTTCTGTTCATTTTCAAACAGTTTTATTCACACATCATACAATCCAACCTCAGTAAATAGACATGCCTTCAGCACCATAATCTATATGAAAGCATCTCTTTTCCTTCCATAGAGAACTCATACCCCTCTCAGATGCCCCCTGCCTGCTGACATTTAGTTTTGGCATAATGCCTTTGTTACATTTAGTGGAAGCATATACAATGTTACTGTTGACTAGAGACCCTAGCTTGCATTGATTGTATTTTTTCCTGTATACCATCCATTTTGAATCCCTTGCAATGTTGACATTCATTTGTTCCCCCTCATGCAAAAACATTTTTTTATTTGTACATTTAATCACCATCATTGAACACTCTAGGCTTCCTAAGTTATACCATCTCAGTATCTATTTTTCCTTCTGATTGTATGCATGCTTCAGCCCTTCTCTCTCAATCATACTCACATTCAGCTTCATTCAGTGTACTTATATTATTGTGCTACCATCGGGCAGGATTGCACTATGCATTTCTGAATTTTTACAATCAGTCCTGCTGCGCAATCTGTATTTCTTCAGCCCCAACTACCCAGCCTCTATCCTATTTCTATCTCCTGATAACCCGTGTTCTTAACTTCAGCTCTCAAAATTCATTCATTAATGTTAGTTAATATTAATGAGACCATACAATATTTTCCTTTCGTTTGTGGCTAATTTTACTCGGCATGATGTCTTAAAGGTTCATCCATGTTGTTCATGCATCATGAGTTCATTCTATCTTACAGCTGCATAATATTCCATCGTATGTATATACCACAGCTTGTTTAACCACTCATCCATTGATAGACATTTGGGCTGTTTCCATCTCTATGCAATTGTAAATAATGCTGCTATAAACATTGGTGTGCAAATGTCCGTTTGCATCCTTGCCTTCAGTTCCTCTGAATAGATACCTAGTAATGGGATAAGTGGATCATATGGCATTTCTAAGTGTCCTGAGGAACCCCCAAACTGCCTTCCAGAGTGGCTGTACTATTTTACATTCCCATCAACAGTGGATAAATATGCCTC
This sequence comes from Myrmecophaga tridactyla, assembly GCA_004026745.1. Classification (NCBI taxonomy): domain Eukaryota; kingdom Metazoa; phylum Chordata; class Mammalia; order Pilosa; family Myrmecophagidae; genus Myrmecophaga; species Myrmecophaga tridactyla. The sequence goes on from PVIY010011732.1 coordinate 60,672, forward strand.
TTTCTCCACATCCTCTCCAGCACTTGTAGTTTTCTGTTTTTTTTTTTTATAATGGCCATTCTTGTGGGTGTGAGATGATATCTCATTGCAGTTTTGATTTGCATTTCCTTAATAGCCAGGGAAGTTGAGCATCTTTTTATATGCCTTTTAACTATTTGTATTTCCTCTTCTGAGAAGTGTCTGTTCATGTCTTTTGCCCATTTTTTAATTTGGGTTGTTTGTCTTCTTGTTGCTGAGTTGAAGAATCTCTTTATATATTCTGGATACTAAATCTTTGTCAGATATGTGGGTTCCAAATATTGTCTCCCATTGCATAGGCTGCTTTTTTACTTTCCTGACACATTTCTTTGATGTACAAAAGAAGACAAAATTATTGATACACACAACAAATCTGGAATGAATCTCAAAGATATAACGCTAAATGAAAGAAGCCAGTTCGAAAGGTTGCATGATTCCGTTTATTTGACAGTCTCCAAAAGACAAAACAATAGTGATGGAGAAGGGCTCAGTGGTTATAGAGGCTGGAAGTGAGGGGGTGTGGCTACAAAGGGATAGCAGCAAGGAGTTTTGGGGTGATGGAACTGTCCTATGGTCTGATTGTGGTGGAATGTGAACATGTGTTAAAACTCTTAGAACTATTCACCCCAAAACTTGAAAAGTCAATCTCACTGCATGATCATTTTTAAAAAACAAAATAAAACAACCTGGAATCAAGTAAACATTAGCTTATTCTAGATTGACTACATGAGTGCCAAAGTAATTCTGAACAAGAGAGCTTTTGAGGGGCTGGTATGCTGGGGGTGGGAGGGAGGGGGCTCGTCACCCCTTCACCCAAGGCTCACTGGTTTCATTCTTCCGCGACTCGGGGTCTCAGAGTCTCAGCGAATCCTGGGCTCCGACGGGGATGAGGAAACTGAAGTACAGAAAGATTCAGCATGCTGACCCCCTGGCCACTGGAGTTCATCACAGCCGAGAAAACATTTGACAGCCGTTAACCAGCCGAAAGGACTGTTTCAAGTCCCCTTCCCCAAGTTTCATTTTTCAGCAATTAAAACATTTGTCAAAGAGGATTTAATCCTAGTGTTATCAAGTGATATGTCAAACAGATTTGGCTTAACAGTCTTAAAAGTTCTGTGAAATTGCTACTCCCAACAGTAATTCAATTATATTACTATGTATGGCATTAAACAAAAACAGTAACCTAAAAGATCATATTTTCATATTCCAGGAAAAACCATTTTGAACCACATTTCTGCTGAACTATTCTAGCAAAAAAAAAAAGTCCAATGGAAAAGAGAGCACTAAATGAAGTCTCAGAAAACCTGAAGTCAAAGTCAAAATCTGCAAATTTAAAAAATGCAGAGTCATAAAATTAATATGCAGCTGTGGAAGAGAGGCGGTTTTGAAAAATCCTTAGCTCATTTTACCTCCGTTTCTACTCACCACACTCAGTTTGGCTTGCCCCTTTGGATCAGGGGTAGTCTGAAAAATAGTGCTTATCATAAATTGAAACTAAAAAGTCAGTTGCTATTTCCATGGTAGAATTCTCTCCTGCCATGCAGGAGACCCAGATTTGATTCCCAGCCCATGCACTTCCCAAACGAACAAAGAAGCAAAAACAAACAAATGAAAAACTGAACCAAAACAGAAAAGTTCAACAAATGGTGCTGCAAAAAAGGGGATACTCACATGGAAAAAGCATGAAACGTGACCCCCACCATACAGCATACAAGATAGATAGATAGATAGATAGATAGATAGATAGATAGATAGATAGATAGATAGATAGATAGATAGATAGATATAGATGATAGATAGATACATAGATACATAGATATAGATACATAGATAGAGAGATAGATATAAGTATGATAAGTTCATTTATGTGAAAGACAATTGCAAAATGTTAACAATAAATTAGGACTGGGGGGTGCCGGAAGGAGGAAGAGGGGTCGGAATATAACTCTAAGACACTGTGTCCAGAGAACAGGGTGGGCGCCCCACAGATTCATGGAAAGGACACATCCTTCCCTCCTCTGGACTAAGACCCCTGGACACCATCATGCCCCAACTGCACCCAGACGAGAAGGTGGAAATCTCATGGAGCAACTCCAAGGACCATTCCACAGCAGGAGTCTCCAAGGGCCACCCCAGCTTCCCTCCCCTCCCTCCAGGAGTTCCTCCAAAGCATCCATACCATCATGGCATCTGAGGGCTGTTTGAGGTCTTGTGCTCTCCCTGGCTTTTCTGCCATTATTTTTTATCTCTGTTTGCTTGTTTGTTGCTGCTCCATAAAGTATCAGTGAAGAATAAGCAGCCTTTTAAAGAAGGCTTTGTTCGCCCAGTTATGCCTCTTGTTTCCTTGGACTTGGAGTCACTTTAGGGAAAACTGTCTGTTACTAATGGTGTAATTAGCAATCTTCAGTAAGTTTGTTTAAATGGTTGCTCAAAACACACATTGTTGGATTCTAGGAGAAGGAAAAAGCACACCCAGGTCTAAGGAAGGTCATGTTCCAGAATGGGAGGCCCCTTTCAAGACGAACATATAGCCCTCACTATCTTTTGCGGCTTAAATAACACCATATACCAATATATAAAATTACTTCAGGAATAAGGACCCAACAGAATAAACGAGTATCACGGGAGATTCTAATATACAATTTTGACAGATCAAGTGTATAGTAATGAAAATATAAAGGATCTGAATAAGATAGTCTGACCATGGTACAGAAAGAGCTCGTGTAACCTTTTGCTTGTCTGATTCAGAATAGCGTTTTTGCATTGAACATCGTTTTCAACTACAAAGAGAAAATGAAATAGGAACTCCCCATCTGGCCCCATAAAAATTCACCTTTCTCCTCAGCCTGCCTGGGACCTCTTCTGGAGGAAGACAAAGCAATAGCTCAGTTGTGTCCAGCAAAATCCACCCCGGGAGAGAGCACAGCCAGCCATGAAGGGCACAGACCCTGGAGCTGACTGTGCAGGGTCCAGCTCTGTCACCAACAGTGTGAACTTGGGCTCCTCTCCCAACCTTCATCTTCTCTTCTATAAAATGAGGAAATGACAGACTTGATCTCAGACTGTTGCTGTAGAGATTACACAAGACATAGTGCAATAAAGTGCTTAGAAGACTACCCAACAAATAGTAAACACACGTTAAATATTAAATTTTACTATCACTGCAGGATCCTTAGGCTTAAAAGCCTATTAAAAGGATGGAAGGCAAGGTTAGTTCAAGATATTTATAATTTTGAGGCCATAGGTGAGCCCACATCCTCAGAAAGGGAAGTAGCAAACTTGGAAATTTTCAGAGGATGATTCTCATTTTTGTCGCTCAGGGCACTTTACAGTGCAAGCAAGAGAAGACCAAACACAGCCTGGCTTATAAACAATATGACTGAGTAACTAGTAATCTAAAGGGGCTCATTCAATGTAATGAAGTTCTAAGTGTCTTTCTTTCCACCACAGTGTCAGCTCCAGCTCCCCATGATGGCAGTTTGGTTGCCTGTAAAATTCAGGCTCCAAGCTTCTTCTTTCTTGCCTAGTAAAAGATCCCAATATACCAACAAAGACTTCTGCATGCCTAACACCAAAGAGTGTAGCCCACAAAAGAAAATGTGCTGATTGGGTTAAGCCAACCA